>JABMBT010013770.1:0-15648 GCA_018906895.1 Odontocolon sp. PSUC_FEM 10030002
AAAAAAAAAAAAAAAAAAAAAAAAAAAAAAAAAAAAAATTGATACTTTACTTTCGACTTTGTTTTTCAGTGGCTCCCAAGATCGACCGAAGGAATCTTCGGGATATCACTCTGTCGGCAGGTTCGACGCTTAAATTTGACGCCAATATAATCGGCGAACCGCCTCCACACGTGGATTGGCGTTGTGGGGCGATTCCACTGGTGAACAGCAAAACCGTTCTTATTGATAATCCGCCGTATCAGACGAAATTGGTGATTCGTCCGGTGGCTCGAGGCGATAGCGGAGAGTACAATGTACTTGCGACAAACACATCGGGAAAAGACAGTGTCACCGTGACTGTTGTCGTAACCGACAAACCGACCGCACCGGAAGGTCCCCTTCAGATCTCTGACGTTCATAAAGAGGGCTGCAAGCTCAAATGGAAACGGCCGCTCGACGACGGTGGTACTCCGATCGAGTACTACCAGGTCGACAAAATGGACCCGGAAACCGGATGTTGGGTACCTTGCGGACGATCTCCCGATCCGAGTAAGCACAATTAATTGCAATATTAATAAAATTCCGGGTATGACATCATCATCATCATCATCATCGTCATTTCACGAATCGCTTTGTTTAGATATCGATGTTACTGGTCTGGTACCTGGAAAGGAATACAAATTCCGCGTATCGGCCGTCAACTCCGAAGGAGAATCCGCGCCATTGGTTGCCGAGGAGACGATCATTGCCAAGAATCCATTTGGTAAGCGATCGCCGATTGCGCCAGCACTGGCGCCCGGGGTACTGTTGTTTGCATAATATTTCGTTCGTGCGGTATGTATGATTATTTTTCGTTTGGGTGAAACAGATGAGCCCGGAAAGCCCGGAGACCTCAAAGCAACCGACTGGGACAAAGATCACGTGGATCTCAAGTGGAAACCACCGACGCAAGACGGTGGTTCTCCGATAACTGGATACATAGTCGAGAAGAGAGACAAGTACGGAGAATGGGAAAAAGCTGTGGAAGTTCCAGCGGAACAAACCTTCGCGACCGTTCCAGATCTGATCGAAGGACAACCGTACGAATTCCGCGTACGGGCTGTTAATCAGGCCGGACCGGGTGAACCGTCCGACGCTACGCCGACGATAATTGCGAAACCGAGAAATCTGGCGCCTACGATAGATCGAACCAATCTCGAAGATATTAAGATCAAGGCAGGACAAAACTTTGGTTTCGATGTCAAGGTATCGGGCGAACCCCCACCAACGACGAGATGGCAACTCGCCAGCAAGGACGTCAGACCATCCGATCGCATCAAAGTCAAACACGTTGATTACGGTACGAGTCTCAACGTTAGAATGGCGACGAGAGCCGAGTCTGGAAAGTACGCGATTATCGCGGAGAACGACAGCGGCAAAGACGTTGCTTATGTGACTGTTATCGTGCTCGATAAACCGGGAGCTCCGGAAGGACCGCTCAGAGCGTCGAACGTTCACGCGGAAGGTTGCACGCTCAAGTGGAATCCGCCGGAAGACGATGGTGGTCAACCGATCGAGGGATACGTCGTGGAAAAGATGGACGAAGCAACCGGACGGTGGGTGCCGGCGGGTGAGACCGACGGACCAAAAACATCGTTGGATATCGACGGTCTCGTTCCAGGACACAAGTACAAATTCCGCGTTCGCGCGGTCAATAAACAGGGCAAGTCGGAACCGTTGACGATGTCTCAAGCGATCGAGGCCAAGAATCCGTTCGACGAGCCCGGAAAACCGGGCACTCCGTTCATCAAGGACTATGACAGAGATTTCGTGGAATTACAGTGGGATCGACCGTCCGAGGACGGTGGTTCACCGGTTACGGGATACGTCATTGAGAAACGCGACAAGTTCAGTCCGACTTGGGAAAAATGTGCCCAAGTCGAGGGTGACGTCACTACCGGCAAAGTACCAGATTTGATCGAAGGTACGCAGTACGAATTCCGTGTAAGAGCCGTCAATAAAGCTGGTCCGGGTGAACCGTCGGACGCGACGAAACCTCACATTGCCAGGCCGAAAAATCTGCCGCCGAAGATCGATCGCAAATACATGCTCGACGTTAAAGTACGAGCCGGCGGTTTCTTCGACTTTGATGTTCCTGTTATCGGCGAACCACCGCCACAGAAAGAATGGAATCTCAAAGGTATCACGATCAGCAACGACGATCGTATCAAAATCACAAATACCGATTACAACACGAAAGTACGTTTCATGGACGCTCATCGATCCGACACCGGTGTTTACACTCTTACCGCCAAAAATATCAACGGCAAGGATACCGCCACGTTGAACGTAACGGTCTTGGATATTCCATTCCCGCCCGAAGGACCGCTCAAGATCGACGATATAACGAAACACGGGTGTCTTGTCAGTTGGAGACCGCCGAAGGACGACGGTGGATGTGAGATTCTTCACTACGCCGTGGAGAAAATGGATGCCGAAAGTATGCGCTGGGTACCCGTCGCCGAAGCGGAATCGACTTCCTGCAAGGTCGATCATCTGATCGAGGGCCACGATTACACTTTCCGCGTTCGCGCTGTCAATAAACAAGGCGAATCGGCTCCATTGACCGGACTCGATCAAATAACTGCCAAAGATCCGTTCGCGAAACCCGACAAACCTGGTCAACCGATCGCCACGGACTGGGATAAGGATCACGTTGATCTGGAATGGACTCCGCCAAAGAAGGACGGAGGATCGCCCATCACTGGTTACATTATCGAGAAGAGACCCAGATTCGGACAGTGGGAGAAAGCCGCTGAAATTCCAGGAAAAATTTGCAAAGGTACCGTTCCGGATCTCATCGAAGGACAGGAATACGAATTCCGCGTTATCGCGGTCAACAAGGGAGGCCCTGGAGATCCGTCGGAAGCTTCCGCTCCGGTCATCGCCAAACCGCGTTTCCGTAAGTACAGTAAATAAAATAATCAACATTTAAGAGTCAATGTCCCTAGATGTATGAAAATGAGAATTGTGACAGATTTAATGAAAATTTCTCTTTCTGTTAAAATTGTCGCAGAGGCTCCGAAATTCGACCGACTCCTCTTGAAGGATCTGACGGTAAAAGCTGGACAAAAGATCGGGTGGGATTTGCCGATCGAGGCTTCCCCGAAGCCTACTGCATACTGGTCGATCAACGATACGCCGATCGAACCGGATGTACGTCACGAAATTTTCACAACGACGACAAACACAACTTTCGAGATACCGTTCTCCGTTCGAAGCGACAGCGGCCGTTACAAGTTGACCCTTGTCAACGATCACGGCAAAATTACCGCCGGAGCAAGCGTTATCGTGCTCGACAAGCCGTCGCCGCCTGAAAAACCTCTCGTCGTGAGCAACGTTACCAAGGAGAGTTGTCATTTGTCGTGGCAAGTGCCGGCCGATGACGGCGGTAGCCCGATCCTTCATTACATCATCGAGAAGATGGACGTATCGCGCGGTACTTGGTCCGATGCTGGAATGAGCATGACCTTGAACCACGAGGTATACCGATTGACCCACCGAAAGGAATATTACTTCCGGGTCAAAGCCGTCAACAACGTAGGAGAATCCGAACCGCTTGAAACCACCAGAAGCATCGTCGCCAAGAACGAATTTGGTTGGTATTTCGAAATGAATGAAATGACGCGTAGTGTTTGTTGAATGAAAAAAAGAAAAAAGAAAAAAAAAAAAAAAAGATTCAACTTTGATTTGCGATACTTTGCGTACACAGACGAGCCTGACGCACCTGGAAGACCAAAGATCACGGATTGGGACAAGGATCACGTCGATTTGACTTGGCCAGCTCCGGCAAACGACGGTGGCTCGCCAATCACCGGATACATCGTCCAGAAGAAGGAAAAGGGAAGTCCGTACTGGATAAACGCCGTTCACGTTCCCGCTGGACAAACAAGCGCGACCGCTCCTGATTTGACGGAAGGACAAGAATACGAGTTCCGTGTTATCGCCGTTAATTCCGCGGGACAGTCTGAGCCATCCGAGCCAAGTGACGCCGTTATCGCCAAGACTCGTTTCCGTAAGTTTCGTTGGGAGACGATTGCTCGAAGAATTTCCATTGATATTCGATTTTTTTTGTTTCAATTTTTAGTCGCACCAAAGATCAAGACCCCGCTGGAAGACATCCGCATCAAGGCCGGCCTCGTATTCCACGTTGACATTGATTTTGTCGGCGAACCGACTCCCGAAGTCATCTGGACCGTCGGTAGCAAACCTCTGGCGACTAACGAGCGCACCACCATCACGTCCATCGGTTATCACACGATCGTTCATACCGTCAACGCGAAGAGAACGGATTCCGGCCTCTATCATCTGTTGCTGAAGAACGACAGCGGCATCGACGAGGGTAGCTTCAACGTGATCGTCCTCGACAGGCCGGGAGCTCCGGAAGCGCCGCTCGAGTACGAGGAAATTACGAGTCAATCGGTCACTCTGTCCTGGAAGCCACCCAAGGATAACGGCGGTAGCGAATTGACGTGAGTATTCAAAGGTTAAACTTTGTGTCAATAAGAAAAGTAACAAATTCTTATCAGTATTTTTGTTCCGAGTTTAAGTTGTTGCGTCTTGTTGTTGCAGTGGTTACGTTATCGAGAAGCGAGATCTCACTCACGGCGGTGGTTGGGTACCGGCTGTCAACTATGTCAATCCGAAATCGACTTACGCGACTGTGCCGCGTCTTCTCGAAGGTACGAAATACGAGTTTCGCGTTTCCGCTGAGAATCTGCAAGGACGCTCGGAACCGTTAAAGACGGACCGCGCTGTCGTCGCCAAGAATCAATTTGGTGAGTTTGACTCGATCGTTTGTGCGAAAATCGAGTATTGCAATCTTTCATTTGGACATTATTAAAATGTCGCGATTTTATTTGCAGTTGTTCCTGGACAACCCGGAAGACCGGAATGCGTCGACACGAACAAGGATTACATCAAGATCAAATGGAAGCCGCCGATCAGCAACGGAGGATCTCCGATCCTCGGTTACGACGTGGAGCGTCGCGATCGCGCAACCGGACGCTGGTTGAAATTGAACAAGGAACCGATGAAAAATACGGAATACGAGGACGATCACGTGTCCGAAGGTCATCAGTACGAGTACCGTGTTTCCGCGATAAATGCGGCAGGCGCCGGAAAACCGAGCGAAACGTCGTCGGTTCTCACCGCGAAACCGATGAAGGAAAAGCCGAAACTCCATCTGGACGGTCTCATCGGTCGCAAGATCAAGGTCAGAGCCGGAGAACCGATAAACGTCGATATTCCGCTTTCCGGCGCGCCGACTCCTACGATCGAGTGGTACAAAGGCACCGACAAACTCGGAGCTAATTTCCGCCTTACGGTGAGTCGACCGCGACCGCGATTATGTACTCTTCTTCTTCTTCTTCTTCGTTTAACGAAATATGAAATTCGATTCGCTCTTGATCGATCGATTAATTAATTTTTTTTAGACCGAGACGAAGCAGGAACGAACGACTCTTCAGATCGAAAAGTCCGTACGCGACGATGCGGGAATTTACACTATTACTGCAACCAACGAATATGGCCAGGATTCGGCGGATATCACGGTGATTGTCGTCGATAAACCCGGACCACCAAAGGGACCGCTTTTGTACTCTGGAACGACTCACGAATCAGTCGCTCTTTCCTGGGGACCACCGAACGACAACGGAGGCGCACCGATCACAAACTATATCGTTGAAATTTGCGATTTCGGCTCGGACAATTGGCGTCAAGTGCCTGGATATTGTCCGACGACGGGATTCACAGCGAGAGGCCTCAGCGAAGGAAAGCGTTATCAATTCAGAGTTCGCGCCGAGAATCTCTATGGAGTGTCGGAGCCGTTGGACGGCAAGCCCGTAGTTGCCAAGAGTCCCTTCGATCCACCGGGAGCACCGAGCCAACCGGAAATTTTGGGATACACACCGAACACGTGTACCCTCGCGTGGAATCCACCGGAAAATACAGGTGGCAAGCCCATCACTGGTTATTACGTCGAGAAACGGGAAAGAGGCGGTGAATGGCTCAAGTGCAACAATTATGCGACACCGAACACGACTTTCTCGGTTCAAGATCTTCACGACGGTTCTCGTTACGAGTTCCGAGTGATGGCGGTAAACGAGGCCGGTCCGGGTGATCCGAGCAGGCCAACCGAACCGATCGTCGCTGGTCATCAACGACTTTGTCCAGATGCACCGGAACCACCGAAAGCCGATCGTATCACAAAGGATTCGGTGACTCTGTCGTGGCGTCCACCTAGAAACGACGGCGGTGCCAAGGTCCGTGGTTACTTCCTCCAGGTTAAGCAGAAGGATCAGCCCGACTGGTCCGATGTCAATGACTCGATAATCGCCGGTAACGTTTACACTGTGCCGAAATTGAACGAGGGTGACGAGTACCAATTCAGAGTGATCGCGGTCAACGATATTGGCAAGAGTAATCCGAGTCGCGCCAGTAATCCTATCGTCATAACTGAACAGCCCAACAAGCCGATCATGGATCTCGGCGGAGTGCGCGACATCACCGTCCGCGCCGGAGAAGATTTCTCTATTCACGTGCCTTACATCGGTTTCCCGAGACCAACGGCGACCTGGTTAGCCAATGACGTAGTTCTCGACGAAGCCGACAAGAGAGTGCATTTGCAATTGGCCGACGATTACGCCAGTCTCGTAATCAAGAACTCGAAACGCTCGGACGGCGGACAGTATCGTCTTCAATTGCGCAATTCGTCCGGTTTCGATACGGCTACCGTCAATGTACGGGTTCTCGATCGTCCTGGACCTCCGCAGAATCTTCGCGCCGACGAATTCGCCGGTGACGCTCTGACGCTTTACTGGACTCCACCGAAGGACAACGGTGGAGCGGAAATAACGAATTATGTAATCGAGAAACGCGAGCCCAGAGCTCAGACGTGGTCCAAGATAAGCAGTTACGTTACGACGCCGTTTGTTCGCGTACGAAATCTCACAGTTGGCCAGGAATACGAATTCCGCGTGATGGCCGAGAATCAGTACGGAACTTCGGATCCGGCTATGACCAAGGATCCGATCAAGGCGAGACATCCGTTCGATCCACCGGGCGCACCCGGAGCACCGCGAGGCATCGAAACGACCGAGGACAGCATCACCATCGCCTGGACGAGACCGCGAAACGACGGTGGTTCACCGATCACCGGTTACGTCATCGAGAGACGTCTGTTGAACGAGGAAAAATGGATCAAGGCCACTCAGGCGATCGTCCAGGACACTACGTACAGAGTCGGAGGTCTCATTGAAAATCGCGATTACGAATTTCGCGTCGCTGCTGTCAACGCTGCCGGTCAAGGTCACTGGAGCTCCAACTCTGATGCAATTCGCGCGAGTGCTCCGTACTTCGCGCCCAAGATAACGAGCGATCTGAGCATCCGCGATATGACGGTGATAGCCGGTGAGCCGTTCACCATCACCGTGCCGTACATCGCACATCCGATACCAAAACCAAACTGGTCAGTCAACGGCGAGGAGATCTTCACGGACGAGAGAATCAAGTTCGAGACGAACGAAATCGCCTCCAAGTTTATCAACAAAAAAGCAAAGCGAACGGACACTGGAAATTACACCATCCACCTGTCGAACAGCGTCGGGTCGGATTCCGCTTCGTGCAAGGTTCTCGTTGTCGACAAACCGTCGCATCCTCAAGGACCTCTGGACGTGTCCGACATCACTCCGGAAACCTGCACTTTGGCTTGGAAACCACCGTTCGACGACGGCGGCTCTCCAGTCACGAATTACATCGTCGAGAAGCTCGATCCGGGCGGTTATTGGGTAAAATTGAGCAGCTTCGTCCGAAACACGCATTACGACGTCATCGGTCTGGAGCCGAACAGAAAGTACAACTTTAGGATCCGTGCGGAAAATCAATACGGCGTATCGGAGCCGTTGGTAGGTGACGAACCTATAACGGCCAAATTCCCATTCACGGTACCGGAACCTCCGGGTCAACCGCGAGTAATCGATTGGGATTCGGACAGCATAACAGTGTCGTGGGACCGTCCGCACTCCGACGGCGGTTCGCGAATTCAGGGATACAAGGTCGAGTTCCGCGATCCCGCGGATGACGCGCAATGGCGCGTTGCCAATGATTATTTGGTCAAGGACACGAGTTACATATGTTACGGTCTCGCGAGTGGACACGAGTACGAATTCCGCGTGCGCGCTAAGAACGCCGCTGGTTTCAGTAGACCGAGTCCGCCGTCGATTCAATTCAAGCTTCGCAGCAAATTCAACGTTCCGTCGCCGCCCGGAACGCCGCAAGTCATCAAGGTTGGCAAAAATTACGTCGACCTCAGATGGGAAGCTCCGACCTCGGACGGCGGAAGCCGCATCACCGGTTACGTCGTCGAAAAACGTGAGGTCGGTTCGGCTATTTGGATAAAATGTAACGACTACAACGTCACCGATCTCGAATACTCGGTTCTTCATCTGATCGAACGCGGTGACTACGAATTTAGGATCTTCGCCGTGAACGCGGCTGGAAGATCCGAACCCAGCTCCTGCACCACCCCCGTCAGAGTCTGCGAAGTCGAAGGTGGCGAAAAGCCCGAGTTTACGAGAACGTTGCCAATCAGCCAGGGTGTTCCTCTTGGAAAGACTCACGTTCTGGAGTGCGAGGCCATTGGCAAACCAATGCCGACACCCAGATGGTTGAAGAACGGTCGGGAAATAAGCATGGGCGGACGCTTCAGAAGCGAAGCTCGCGACGACGGTCTCTTCAGACTCGTTATCTCGGAAGTCTGGGAAGCGGACACCGGTGACTACAGTTGTCAAGCCGCGAATCCCTTGGGTATCGCCACTACGACAGTCAGACTCAAGATCGGTACTCCGCCGCGTATCGAGCGTATGCCCGATGTTCTCTATTTACCGGAGAAGGACAACACCAAGATCAAGATATTCTACAACGGTGATCAACCGATGGATATAAAGTTGAACAAGGACGGCGCGAAGGTCGTTGAATCGGGACACATCAAATACACCGTCTTCGACGAGTATCTCATTATTTTCATCAAGGACATCAACAAAGAGGACGAGGGTGTCTACGAGTTGTCGATCTCCAACGACAGCGGCAGCGTTAGCGGCTCTTTCAAAGCTTTCGTTACCGGACCACCCGGACCGCCGATCGGACCTCTCCAGGTTTCCGACATCGACAAACACACGTGCACGCTGTCCTGGCATCCACCGAAATTCGACGGCGGTCTTCGCGTCACGCACTACACGGTCGAACGCCGTGAAATCACGCACGGTCATTGGCTATTGGTTTCGAGCTTGTGCAAGGACACGACTTTCATGGTGCAGGGATTGACCGAGGGTCAGGAGTATCTCTTCAGGGTGATGGCTGTCAACGACAACGGAATGGGACCGCCGTTGGAGGGAGTCAATCCGATCAAGGCAAAGGCACCGTTCGATCCTCCGGGTCCTCCCGGTACTCCCAAGGTCACCGAAATCGGTGGCGATTTCGTCAATCTCTCGTGGGATAAACCGGAGACGGACGGCGGTGCCAAGATTCAGGGCTACTGGATAGACAAGCGCGAGGTCGGCGGACAGGCCTGGCAGCGCGTTAATCCAGCGATATGTCCGACGAACCAGATAAACATCAGCAATCTTATCGACGGAAGACAATACGAATTTCGCGTGTTCGCTCAGAACGAAGCTGGATTGAGCAAGGAATCCAGCGCATCGTCTTCCGTCAAGATCAAGGATCCTCAGGAATCGAAACCGCCGGAAATCCTAAAACCGTTGAGAAACGTCAACTGTGTCCAGAATCACAACGCTCAATTCAAATGCGTGATAACGGGAAATCCCAAACCAACCGTAACCTGGTTCAAGGGTGCCCGAGAGATAATGAACAGCAGTCGTTTCGAGATTTATACCGAGGACGATTGTCATACTCTGATAATTCACGATGTCTTTGGCGAAGATGCCGACGAGTACGTTTGCCGGGCTTCCAACAAGGGCGGTCACAAATCGACCAAGGGCGAACTCTTTATCATGACTCCGCCGAAGCTCAATGTTCCACCGAGATTCCGCGATACCGCGTTCTTCGACAAGGGTGAAAACGTCGTTATCAAGGTTCCCTTCACAGGCTTCCCGAAACCAAAGGTCACCTGGGTGAGGGAAGGCGAGACCATCGAATCGGGCGGTCATTACTCCGTAGAACTCAAGGAACGTCACGCGATCCTGACGATCAGAGACGGCAACAGAATCGACTCTGGTCCTTATAGAATCACCGCCGAGAACGAACTCGGCCAGGATTCCGCGATAATCAAGATTCAGATAAGCGATCGTCCGGATCCACCGAGATTCCCTCAAGTGGAAAATATTGGTCACGACTCGTTGGCCGTTACCTGGAAACCACCTGTCTGGGACGGTGGCAGCAACATCACGAATTATCTCGTTGAAAAGCGAGAACATCCGATGAGCAGCTGGATTCGCGTTGGAAACACGAGATTCTGTTCGATCGCCGTTACCGGTCTCAGTCCTGGACATCAGTACGATTTCCGTGTCTCCGCTGAAAATGTTTACGGACGTTCCGAGCCGAGCGAAGTTACTCCACTGATTACAACCAAGGGAAGCACGAAGAAACCGCTCAAGAAGAAGGAATACAAAGTCGACGAGGCCGGCAAGAAGATTCGCGGTCAGAGCGACGAGAAGATACGCGATTACGATCAATTCGTATTTGATATTTACAGCAAATACGTACCTCAACCCGTCGAGATTAAAAACACATCCGTCTATGACAAATACGATATTCTCGAGGAAATTGGTACCGGTGCCTTTGGCGTTGTTCATCGTTGCCGAGAGCGCGCGACCGGAAATATCTTTGCCGCTAAATTTATTCCGGTATCTCACGTTATGGAAAAGGAATTGATAAGAAAAGAAATCGATATAATGAATCAGCTTCATCATCCAAAACTGATAAATCTTCACGACGCCTTTGAAGATGACGACGAAATGGTCCTCATCTTTGAATTGTAAGTCCAACGTGTTTCTCGTGTTTTCGTTATCTCGATTGGATTCTTTCACTTTTATTGTTTTGCTTCTTCAGCCTGTCCGGTGGAGAACTCTTTGAGCGAATAACCGCCGAAGGTTACTCGATGTCCGAAGCCGAAGTTATCAATTACATGCGGCAGATATGCGACGCGATAAAACACATGCACGAGAAGAATATTATTCATCTCGGTAACACAACTTGTCGAATTTCCATTTTTTTTTTTTTTTTGTTTTATGTCTTCATTTGCCACTTTTGCTCCCGACTAATAATAATTTTCTTCAGACATCAAGCCGGAGAATATTATGTGCCAGACGAGAAACAGCACGAGCGTCAAGTTGATAGATTTCGGTCTCGCGACGAAACTCGATCCCAACGAAGTCGTCAAGATCAGTACCGGAACCGCCGAATTCGCCGCACCTGAAATCGTCGAAAGGGAACCAGTAGGTTTCTATACGGATATGTGGGCCTGCGGTGTACTCGCCTACGTTCTTCTCAGCGGATTGTCGCCGTTCGCCGGTGATAACGACATTGAAACGCTCAAGAACGTAAAAGCCTGCGATTGGGACTTTGACGAAGAGACTTTCCGCGACGTATCCGACGAGGGAAAGGACTTTATCCGACGTCTTCTCGTCAAGAACAAGGAGTACGTTTATACGTTAAAACAAAAGATAAAAATGTGTTTCCTCATTAATTTTCCTTCTGTCAAAGAATTTAATGTTGTTGAATGTGCATTTTTAACAGGAAACGCATGACCGCCCACGAGTGCCTTCTACACCCGTGGCTAACCGGCGATCATAGCGACAGAACCAGCAAAATTTCAAGCAGCCGTTACCTCAGCTTCAGGGATAGACTTCGCGCCAAATACGACGATTGGGAAAAATACGTTTTACCGATCGGCCGACTCGCCGAATATTCCGCTCTCAGGAAATTGCTCATCGAGAAGTACAAGATTTACGATTCTACCTTCGGTTAGTTTTCCGCTGTAATATCGTTATAAAAATATTGAACCTTTTCCAAACCGATTTTAATATAAAACCGCCAAACTTTCAATTTTTTACTTAGATCGCAGACAAGCTGCTCCGAGATTCGTCATCAAACCGACGAGTGCGTTTACCTACGAGGGCCAGAGCGTGAAATTCACTTGCCGCGTCATCGCAATCGCAACACCGACTCTCACCTGGTATCACAACAATCAAGAACTCAGACAATCCGTGAAATTCATGAAACGGTATATCGGCGACGATTACACCTTTGTAATAAACAGAGCGAAGCTCGAGGACAGAGGAGAATACGTAATTCGTGCCGAAAATCATTACGGCTATCGCGAAGAAGTTGTATTCCTCAATGTTCAACGTAAGTTCGATCCAACTTGATATTCCTTAACCCGTTATCTTAAGGATTTTACCGGTTAATTGTTATTTTTTTCTTCAGCTATACCAAAGGAAATTGCGTCTTACAAACCGGATATTCATCCAGTCCGACGACGAGAGCCGCTCGCTTATCATTGCTGGATGGAAACGACCGAGTGCGCTCCGAGCTTTACCTTCTTACTGCGACCTCGTGTAATGCAGGTCCGACAGACTTGCAAACTGCTCTGTTGTTTGAGCGGAAAGCCACCACCATCGGTCAGATGGTTCAGGGACAGCAGAGAATTGTCGAAATACGAATACACGATGTCTCATTCGGACGGTGTCGTTACTATGGAAATAATTGACTGCAAACCGGAAGACAGCGGAAAGTACCGATGCATAGCGACCAATTGTCACGGTACCGACGAAACTAGCTGCGTCGTCATTGTCGAAGGTAAAAATTTCCTACATTTTTCGTTATTCATTTTTTGTTTCACCTCCTCGAAACCTCGATAAAATTTTACTTCACCGATTGTCCGTCGAATATTAATTATATATCGGATATTGCCTTGTATAGGAACCGGTGAGACCGACGAGCAAGCAAAGTTAGCAAACGACATCCTGCATTCCGGAGGTAGAGCTATTATAATAGCGTGACACCTTCGATTTTTATTCCCACCCTTCGTAATCGCACACGCCCGCACGCACACACACACACACACACACACAGGACATGGATAATACAACTATTTTTTTCCAGCATATAAATACGTGCGACCGCACACACACGCTCTTTCCTTCTTTTTTTATTTCTCTCATGCACTTGTGAGCTTCGTATTATCCCTTACTTTCAGCCAGTAGACCGTAATGCTTTGAAAAAATAATAATAATAAAGAAAATAGCGTAGCGAGTTGCAAAGTAGCGACTGATCCGGCGATATTCCTTGAGTTTATAACAGGCCTGTTGAATTTTCATCCTTTGAACCTTATACTCGGATGTAGAACACGAAAGGGCTGCAGCACTCTTTTCCTCTTATCGGTTGCTCTGGAAATTATCTAACAATTGAGACGACTCTCTCACACAACGTAATTTTATTCAACAAGAATTTTAATTTTATTATGACTCTTTTTAGATCGAAGGTTCATCGAACAACCTCTGAAACCCGCGCCACAGCAAATCGTTATAAAAACCGATTACAGCAGCCACTCGAGTCAAAGCGCTTCGCACAATTATTCGTCCTCGTCGACGAGTGCCAAGCACAATTCGACCGTTTCCTCGTCGTACAAGGTACGTCGTTTCTTTCGCATTTATTGTCTTTTTCACTCGTTATCGGAAAATATTGTCATTGTAAAAGTATATATATTTTAAGGCCGATTCGTCTCTGACCGATAAGAGAAATGTCAAGAAATACGGCACCAAACTGGACGCGACCGGAAGTCCATCTCGCTCGAGAAGCAACACGAAAGAAATTATTCGTGAGTCAACGATTAATTAATTATCAGCGGCATTACGATTACGACCGATACAACTGATAATAATGGAGAAATTTTTCAATATTTTCCTTTATCAGATCCTCCGGATGATTCGATGAGGCCACCGGAATTCACGAGGAAACTGAACGATCTTACCATCAACGACGGCGAACAATTGGAACTTTGCGTCAAAGTAGGCGGAGATCCGGAACCACAGATCACTTGGTCCAAGGGTGGAAAGGTGGGAAAAAAACGTTGTTTAACGAAAAAATTGATGCGAGGATAGGCATGAATCGCAAACTACACGGTTCTTTTTTATAGACTCTGAGCTCCTCGGAAGTCGTTGACCTCAAATACAGGGGTGGAGTAGCCACCCTCGTCATCAACGAGATCTTCCCCGAAGACGAGGGTGAATACGTTTGCAAAGCGACCAACAGTCTTGGCACGGCTACGACATCGTGCAGGTTGACCGTCAAGCGTGAGTATATTAAAAATAAATCATTTCATCGATCCAATCCGGTTTCACCTGTCGTCAAACAGGTAACAAAAATTGCGTAATTGTCTCTTTTCTCGCAGCCATGTCGAACGCTTCGGGTAAAAAGAAGAGCGGCGGCGGCGGCGGCGGCGGCGGCGACAAACCTCCGAAAATCGTTGACCATCTGACGAGTATGTTCGTCAAGGACGGTGAAGCGGTCCTTCTTAGCTGTAGAATCATCGGTGCAAAGAAGTTTGACGTTGTCTGGCTACACAATAATAAGGAAATTAAACCGAGCAAGGACTTTCAATATACGAATGAGGCAAATATCTATAAACTCAACATCGCCGAAATCTTCCCCGAAGACGCCGGCACATACACGTGCGAGGCATTCAACGATGCCGGAGAGAGCTTTTCTTCCTGCACGCTCAACGTTCTGGGTAAATTATTGATCGTTGCGCTTCAAATCAAATCGTTCCTTAATCTTTCTCAATTTCTCATCTATTTTTTTTTTTTTTTTTTTTTTCGACAGTTCCCAACGAGGAGCCTAAGAGCCCAGTGTTCACGACATTCCCACAGTCGGCGACCGTGAGCGAAGGAGAGATGGTCAGCTTCGCATGCCAGACTGAAACCGCGCCGCTCAAAGGTAACGAGTATTACTTTTTTCCACAGATTACGAATATCGTAGTAGAGCGTTTTACCGAAATCCAAATGAACGAGTGAGAAATGTCGAAAAACTTGTTGTCGTTTGAGTTTGACATTTTTCTAATACGATACAATTTTGTACCAGTGACGTGGCTAAAGGACGGCAAGCCGATCGACGAATCCAGCAGCAGATATCTCTTTAGTTCGGACGGCGACAAGTCGTTCGAAGTACGAATAAAATCTTGCACAGCGGGCGATATCGGTCAATACGCAGCACGAGCGATCGGCAAAAAGGGTGAAACGAACATAGCATTTGCGCTCAACGTCACCAGTCCCAACGATCAATGAAACCGTACATCCTCATTTATATGTTCGATATATTCGATCCATAACACGAATCACAAAATAAATACGTACGACCACGAGGATAATCCACGTCAAAAAATTGGCTCGTCTCGTTGACCGCGACGCACAAAAAAAACAAAAAAAAAAAACTGAAAAATCAAGATAAAAGTTTGAGCTAAACGAAAAATTAAACAAACGCCAAAGGAATAAATTAATAAATGAAGGAAAAAAAAAATTAAAACGCGGAGCGCGACTATCTCGCGAATATCATTAGAATGTTATCATTTAAATGTTCATGTATAAAAGTTTAAGAGAATCATCTATTTATTATTAT
>JABMBT010013881.1:0-15640 GCA_018906895.1 Odontocolon sp. PSUC_FEM 10030002
CTTTTCTCTGTTTTTTTTTTTTTGTTGTTTTGTTTTTTTTTACGAACCTGACGTGAACGCCGTCGGAAATGTGTTGCACCAGGTCGCCGATTATCTCGTGTTTAATGTAGTAGAGCATTCGCACTCGCAGAAGAACTCTGAAACAATCGAGAAAAATTTTTTGGTGAACGTTTTTTTTATTTTTCTCGATTTACTTTTTGGTGATTGAGAGATTTGATAACGAACCTGTTTGCGTGACGGCTCAGATGCTTTTTGTAGGTACTTTCGAGGAATATATCACCGTCGTACTTTTCAGCGTGACTCCAGTGATTTGGATCGGCCGGACCGCCGTTGATCGCCGAACCACGAGTTTCACGACATTCGCGAACTCGGCCTTTTTTCTTTTGTCTGCTGTTTCGCGATTGGGTATTGACCGGTATGGTTTTTATTTTTTCACCGTTTTCCAACGGCGTTATCAAGTCCCATATGAAGGTACGAATCTTCTCGTCGCCGCGGTAGTAACGGAGACAGTAGAGGAGAATTACTCGGGCACAATCCTCGACGTCGATCTCGCGCCAACCGTGACGGAATTGACTATGTTGGAGAATCTCTTCCCAACGACCCCAGCCGAATGTCAAAAGACCGCGTTCGACCTTAAAACACTCGGTGCGAGCCCAGCTTCCGTAAACGACCTCTCCGTCGCGAGGAACGTAATCGTCGTAAAATTTACGAGATTTTTTCCCAAATTTGTCACGTCTTTTCTTTCCTGTATCGTAAATTCAATTGTGTCTTGTACAAATAATTTTTCCATTTATTTCTAAGGGAAAGTAAATTTGTGATAATAGAAGAGCATAATTCGAGAATGACGCGATGAGGAATTACTAACAAATTTTAGAAATCGGACGGAGACGATGTATCGATAAAAGAAAGTTATGATTGGGTGTTTCAAATAATAATATAAACGAAGATGCCGGAAAACATACCTCTACCTGTTAAGCCAGTTCCTTCGTCGTCGCTGTTGTCATCGGAACTGTCCAGTTCCGACATATCGACGACAGATTCGTCGTGTCCATATCGTTTGATCTGAGTCCTTCGCCTCGGCTCCGAGATAACGAGATCTTCCTCCTCTTTCTTCTCCGTCGTATCGATTTCCGCTTTTTTCGCCCATTTCTTCCAAAAATCAGGATCGTCGATATTGATATCTGATCGATTTTGCGAACACGCAAAACTCGCTTTGGAAAATGTCGATCCTTTTTCAGCCTCGATCGTGATGACTTGAGTTCGTCTCTCGAGAATCTGTTCGATGTCTTCCTCGCAAAATTTGTCACCCGCGTTATCGTCGTCCATGATCGCACCGTAAGCGCCTTTTTTTAATAAATCTTCAATCTCCTTTTTCGTCAATTGTTTGTTACCGGGATCTTTGCCACCCTGGACGGTGTTCATCGATTGAAGAACGGCTTTGTCGAGACCGAGTTTCAACGAAGCTTTGTCGAACATTTCTCTCTCGTAAGTGTTTCGACACAATAAACGATAGACTTTGACCATTTTTTGTTGTCCTATTCTGTGACATCGAGCTTGCGCTTGTAAATCGTTTTGAGGATTCCAATCGCTGTCGTAAATGATAACTGTGTCGGCGGCGGTTAGATTGATACCAAGGCCACCGGCTTTCGTGCACAGAAGAAAAACAAAACGGTCCGAATCCGGTTTGCTATAACGATCTATAGCGGCTTGTCTCAAATTGCCTCGGATTCTTCCATCGATTCTCTCGTAAGGATATTTCCTGTATAAAAGGTAATCCTCCAAAAGATCGAGGCACTTGACCATTTGGCTGAATACCAATACTCTGTGTCCACTGGCTTTTAATTTCGGTAATAATTTATCGATCAGTACCATTTTACCGGAACTATTGACCAAAGCGTGATAATAAGCTTCGCTGTCTTCCTTGTCCGGAGATTTATAATCCATTTGGATCTGATCCTCCGCGCCGTTGAGCAAAAAAGGATGAATACAACATTTTCTCAGTTCCATCATCGTATTCATCAAATTCGGAATGTTCGCCGAAGTCGTTCCCTTCGAGAGGAACGAAAAATTTCGTTCCAATATTCCGCGATAATATTTCTTCTGAATATTCGTGAGTTCAACCTCGACGACGGTTTCCTCCTTCGGTGCCAACGATTTTTCAACGTCTTCCTTGAGTCTTCGCAGCATCATCGGTTTTAGCAAAAGTTGTAATTTATTAACTTCACCCTCGCTGCTCAAATTACCGAATTCTTTGAGAAAAGCTTCGTTACTCGCGAATTGATTAGGTTCGAGGAAATTTAGCAACGAGAATAATTCGTTGACGTTGTTTTGTAACGGCGTTCCCGATAATAAAACTCTGTGTTCCAAATTTAATTGTCTGAGACCTTCGAGTAACTTGCAATTGCGATTTTTCAATCTGTGTGCCTCGTCTATTACGCAAAGACGCCAATTATATCCTTTTAATTCGTTGAAATCTGTTATTATTATTTCGAAGGTCGTAATGAGAACGTTAAATTTGATAAGATCTTTGATCTGAACTCCCTTGTCATTTTTGTAATAAACTTCGTATTCCTGAAGCATCGTACGACTAGCGGCCGATCCGTGATAAACAACGACGTTCATGTCCGTCCAACCTTCGAATTCTCTCTGCCAATTCGGAATCGTCGATAAAGGCGCGATAATGAGAAAAGGTCCGCGAATTCCGAACTTGTAAGCAGCCTCGACGAAAGTCAACGACTGAATAGTTTTCCCCAGACCCATTTCATCGGCGAGAATACAATTGTGACCGTTGTACCAGGAGAAGAGCAACCAATTCAAACCTTCGAGTTGATACGGTCTGAGACTGTTCCCAGCTTTGTAAATCGGCGATACTTCGAGTTTCTTCCAAGCAGCGGCCGTTGGTTTTTTCTTCGGTTTCCACTGATCCTTGGGCGGTAATTTGTTGAATTTATGAAATTGCGCGATTTTCTCGGGATCCACGTCTTCCTCCAATTCCCAGGTCGAATCTTCGTACTGAAGCGAACGCCATTTAACAAGAAAATGACGAACGGTTTCACCGCTCGTCGGATCCGTGTGCGTCGCCTCGTCCAGGACTCTGTCGACCTCGACAAAATCGGGATTGAACGGATCGTCCTCAGTCTGCAAAAAAAAATTACAAAAGAAAAACGTCATCAATACGAATTCACGAAATTTATGAAACAAGAAAAAAAAATCGTGACGACAAATTTGCTTACGTTTTCGAATATATTCGTGCTCTGTTGCATTTTTTGCTTGAATCTCTTGAGTTTCGCTTGTATCCTTTTATCTCCTTTGTACAATTCTTCCTCCGTTCTCCATTCGCAATGCAAATACGAAAAATTTCTGTACTTGACGAGATATTCCTCGACCTCGATCATTTGAGGCTTGACTTCGTTGCTCGAAGATTCCGTACTCTCCGGTTCTTGAGATTCATTTTCATTTTTATCAACAATCGCCGCCGCATCTTTCTCATCCTTATCATCTTTGTCCTTATCCTCTTCTTCGTTGTCTCTTTCCGTTTTGACATCTTCCTTCGTCTCTTCGGCCTCTTTATCGTCCGTAGAATCTTTAATCTCTTCCACTTTTTCTTCATCCGGTTCTTTTTCTTTCTCGGGTTCGTCTTCCTCGATTTTCTCCGAGGATTCTACTTCCTGCTCTTTCTCGACTTCGTCCTCTTTCTCTTCCTCCTTCTCGTCGACCTCCATTTTCTCTTCCTTCTCCTCTTCCGGTTCATCTTTCTCATCCTTATCCTCCACATCTTCCTTCGCTTTCTCCGATTCTTCTTTCTCCGTTTTCTCCTCTTCTTTCTCCTCCTCAGGTTCCTTATCTCCATCTTCGGCATCCTCGGTCGCGACTTCTGGTTTCTTTTCCGGCTCGGCTTCCGCCTCCGCATCTTCAGTTTTCACCGCTTCGGCATCGGGCTCCGTTTTTTCCTCAGTTTTTTCCTCCGGCTCTGTTTTCACCTCGGGGACGACCGGAGGAGGCTTCACTTCTCTTTTGCCCATCCGGACGCAAAGGATATGTTGCACAACCATCGAGTCTTCGTCAGTAGTATTCTAAAAAAGAAAAAAAATCAAAACAAAGTAATTCCGATAATTACAATTGTGCAATCATTTTTTTGTTAACTATTAATTATTCTCCAGGTCAATAAACTTACAATATATACAAAATTAGGCTTATTCGGACCAACGTCACCGCCCTCGTTCTCCCGTTTCGTTGACGAAGGTTTCGATCCTCCGGAACCCTCGGATTTCTTGGCAGCTTGAGCATCCTGAAGAGGAACATCGTCATCGGAGAATCTCAGCATAACGTCGTCGACGTATTTCTTTCGATGAGTATTCCTGGCGGATCTGCGTTTGTTCAGATCGTCACCAGCTTCCGGCGACGGGGGTGGCGTCGCCGCGAGTTCCTCACCGTCGGAATCCGGCGCGATTCGACTCTTCCGTTTTCTACGAGCATGAAAATCATAAAAAATGAAATACGAAGTAAAAAAAAAATCAACAAAAAACGAATTCAGACGAAAATCAACGGTGACAACTCACTTTGAGCTACGAGGCGATCTTCCTATCGAAGATTTCCCAGCGGATCGTTTCCGCGAAGACTTTTTCTTAGCAGGCGTGGAAGCTTCCACAGCGACGGCTTCCTTCTCCGCAGGTTCGTCCTTTTTCTCATCCTCGACGGCCTCTTCGGGTTCCGGTTTCTCATCGCTCTCTTCCTTCGTATCCGGAACGATCGGCTCGGTCGTCGAAGAATCGACGTGTTCCTGATCGTCTTGAATCGGCGATTCGCTAGGTTTGACTTCCGCGTCTTGCACCGCAGCCGATTCCGATCCTACGGCTTCCTCGGGTTCCTGAACGACATCCTCGTCGGCTGATTCAGACTGCGCAACTTTCCTACGAAACAAAATCCGTAAAATAACAACAAAAACCTACACGTTGAAGAGAACTTTCCATCAATTCTACAAAAAAAAAGATAATTACTTTCTGCCTCGTTTCGATCCTTCCTTAACTTCCTTATTCTTCTTCTTGCGTTTTGGAGATTTGGCTTCCTTGGGCGGTTTAGGCTCTTTCTTAATTTTCGCCTCTTTAGGTTCTTTCGGTTCCTTAGGCTTTCTCGGTTTCCTCGGAGGTCGCGACTTTCTATTCTTGTTCCATTCCTCCTCGACGTCACCCCCGGACGACGGTTTGTTGTCCTCCGAGTCAGCGACGCTGTCGACAATATTACTGCTGTCACCGGGTGTAACGAGATTGTCCGACAACGGCTGCTCCGGTTGTACACTGGGTTGAACTACGATCGGTGGTGCAACTTCCTTGTCGGCTTTTTTCCTGCTCTTTTTCGCCCTCGGCGCTCCTTTGCTTCGACCTCTCCCCGTCGTGCTCGAAACCTGCGTAACGCGTATCGTTAAACATTCCGAAAAAATCTACAAATTCTCATAAAATTCAAGAAAATCCTCAATCCAAGGAAATCACCAAATTTTCATAAAATTCTCATAAAATTCGAGGAAATCCGAAAAATGATTTGACTTACCTGAGGACTGTCGACAACGGCAGCGGTAAACATCGGAGTCTGCAAAATGCATTGCGGACCTCCGTTGCACTGATCGTTCGTCTCGTGCTGCTGTAGCGCCTGGAGTTTTTCCTGCAGGCTGACAATTTTTTCCTGATTCTCAGGAGCCGGTGGCATGCAATAAAGTTCCTGAAGTTGTTGCTGAAGAGCGGCTCTCTCCTGATGGTGAGTCACAGGAGCGCATGTATTATTAAAAGCCGTGGGTACTACGGTCGTCGTCGGTGTCGTAACGGGTGGCATTCCATACATGTTTGGAATCGTATTTCCCGTTATCATTTCTCCACCCGCGTGATACTGCGGTTGTTGTCCTGACCCCACGATCATATCATTCGTGTACATATTATTAGGTTTCTGTATATTCGTGTATTCCCCGAATCCAGGTTGAACCTGATGAGGAGTTTGTGTATTTGGCAAGGAGACAGCAGTCTGATGTGAGGGCAAAACGATATTGGGCCCGGTTTGCCCAACGGGAGTCATTTGTTGAGGTCCCATATGACCCGGAGGAACGGGAGCGCCTGGAGTTTGCATCTGTTGCGACGTCGGTTGATTCGTTATCTGCGACGGCATCGGTTGCTGATGAGGTATCTGAGGTTGAAGCATCGCGTTGCTCGTTGGGATCATATTAACTTGTTGACCCATGAGCGGTTGCTGTGATTGACCCTGACCAATCTGCAGAGTTCCTTGCTGCGGCTGTTGCTGTTGTTGAGGCTGTCCCATCTGTTGGGTTTGCTGTTGCGCCGGTCCCATCTGCGTTTGTTGCGGCTGTACCATCTGTTCGGACGGAGCTTGAGCCATTTGTGGTTGCTGAGTCTGAGCGATCTGTGGTTGTTGATTCTGTCCTATTTGTTGTTGTTGTTGTTGTTGTTGTTGTTGTGGTTGAACCATTTGCATCTGCTGAGGCTGAACGACCTGCGGTTGTTGAGGCTGTCCCATCTGAGGTTGCTGAGGTTGAACCATCGAAGATTGAACCTGCTGAGGATGAACCATCTGCGATTGCTGCTGCGGTTGTTGTTGATTAACCGGCGACTGCAACGGTGGTTGGCTCAGCTGGGGTTGCTGTACCATTTGTTGTTGACCGATGTGAAGCTGCTGAACCTGCGGTTGTTGACAAACCATCGGTTGTTGCTGCTGAGCCTGACTGACGATAGGTTGTTGTTGTTGCTGCTGCTGCTGCTGCTGCTGCTGGGTATGCACTGTTGCGCTTACAACCGGGACTGATAAATGCTGAACAGAGTTCAAATCTTGCTGCGGTTGTTCGTTGACGACAACATCGGATACCTCGCAGCTTTCCGCGCTCGAAATCGCGTTAACCGGTACCTGTTGTACGTTAACCGTCTGCGGCTGCATCATCGGCGAGACAGCGCCGCATTCTACGTTTCCGCTCGTACTCGAAGCAGGTAGAGACTGTACAGCCTCGATGGGGCTCGGCTTTATCGTTGGCGTCGGTTCCATGGACGAAAGACTGACTTGAGTATTATTCAACACCGAACTCTCGACCTGGGAGTGCTGTTGCTGCATCTGTTGCGATTGTTGTTGTTGTTGTTGTTGTTGTTGTTGTTGTTGTTGTTGTTGTTGTTGTTGCTGATTCATCATATCCGGACTTTGCTTTACGATCGTCTGTTGCTCCGGCGGTTCGATTTCTTGCGACGGAGGATTAACGACAACCGCTTGAACGTTGTCCGTTGTGTCTCTCGTCGTTGTTTCCACGACATTGTGAATCCCATCGTTGCCATTTACAGGAAACATGGATACCGGATTCGGCTCGCTCGTCGTCGGTACTTGCTGCTCCATCATACCTCGACCGTCGTTCACCACGTTCATACTCGGCCTGATTTGCGCCTGTTGTTGCTGTTGCGGTGGTATCTGTGGTTGTGGTTGTTGCTGAGGATGCGGCCATTGCGATGGCATCGGCATCCTCGGTCCGGTAACCGGCGGCATCGAATTTTGTGCGGTTTGTTGAGGCAGGATATTAGAAGGATGAGACATCGGTGGCCTCGATTGAAATTGATTATAATCCTGCGGCGGAACATTAGGATTCGGTACCGCGACCCCGGGTATAACCATCTGTTCCAACGCTTGTAGCGTCGTCTGTTGCGACGCCGCGGCTGAATTCATCGGCATCGACGTCGGTGGACAAGGCGAGACCGAGACCGCGTTTGGAGACGGTCCGGTTTGTTGATGCGGGAGTTGTACGTGCGGGTGCGGCGATAACGTCGTAGGTTTCGCCGGTGACATGATCGGTCTAGGTGACATTTGTTGTTGCACCGCCGGCGGTCTCGGGGACATTTGCGGTCTGGGTGACATTTGCGGTGATAATTGAGGAAACGCAGCGCGATACTGAGGACTCGTCGCGTGTTTCGTCGGTCCGAATTGAGCGGCGGGTCCAGGATGCTGAGGCTGATTGAACATGGGCGCTTGATGATGAGGATACTGTTGTTGCGGATCCATCGTTTGTTGCTGACTCGCCGGATGCTGTGGATGCTGAGGATACTGCGGATGCGAAGGAAGCGTCTGGTGCGTCGGATGAGGCTGATGATGATGCGGCATTCGTTGAGGTTGCTGCTGAGCCTGTTGCTGCTGCTGTTGCTGAGCAGCGGCAGCCTGCTGTTGTTGTTGTTGTTGTTGTTGTTGTTGCTGCTGTTGATGCAACGCCGCTGCCGTAGCAAAAGCCGTATAACCCCCCGAAGGTTGATACATCCCCGCTGGATTTCCTTGCTGATAATGCTGCTGTTGACCGACCATGTGTTGATAAACTCCAGCCGTTGCCCCCGCCTGCATCGCCTGATGCGGCACTCCCATCGTCCCGATCATTCCTTGCTGAGCTCCGAAATGCTGTTGCTGTTGCTGTTGCATCTTCTGATTGATACCCGTTGGATCCTGCTGATGGGAATACTGTGGCATGTGCTGACGATAAGCCGCCGGCTGAGGTGCCATCTGATTGTAATGCCTCTGCATCTGAGAATACGTTCCCCCGGTACCTGGCCAACCCTGTAAATTCGGATCCATACCCATATTCCCTCTCGCCATTGGATGCTGCTGCTCCATCGAATACATATTGTCCGAATAACCCGGATACTGTCCACCCGCGACCGGATGAGGTCCGCGATGCTGAGGCGCCATGCTTCGCGCCTGATTCTGTTGAAACGTCCCGGGTACCATCGCACGCTGGGGGGCACCACCCTCGAAGCTACCGATGTTTTGATTGAACATAGTGCGCTGTGACGGATTTTGCAATTGATTTGTGTTGCCGAATTCGGTGCCGCCGAACGATGTCAATTTTTGTAGAGGTGACTCTTGCGAAATGGTGTACGGCTGATTGATATAACTCCCTCCTCCGTTAGGGCCTGGATTAGGTCCATCTCTGGATACTACCACCGAATTATTTGCGCCTGCCGGGTCAAAATGATCGTTCCCCCCAAGATCAGGAAGAGCATCGAGCATTGAGCCACTGACATCTTCTCCAAATAGGTCGTACGAGTCCATGTCTTTACGCTTCACAACTCTTCGCCTCCATCTCAGGCTCAAGAGGGTATTGTACAATCCTTTCTATGACCAGTAGCGTACCCATTATTGATTCTCTTCCGTTACTTCTGAAACAGTTTTTTTTACGCAAATGCGTTAAATTAGAGGTAATTCTTCACCCTCCAAATACCTTAAATTACACAAATTTATCGTATCGATTTCTCAATCGTAATTCACGACTCTTCAATCAAATTTTTTATTGTAATTGATTAATTTAATTACATGTGATTTTTCTAATTACGTTACATACGAAGCTGTTGTTAAATTAACACGAAAATTCAAGTAACTGTGTCTGGAGTCGAAATAATCTGTTGAAATTAGTAAGTTTTATTTGATAAGTGAGTAAACTGGCCAGGATTAATTTCAGGGGCTCGGTACAGGCTGTAGGTACCTATGAGAGCGTTACGGAGAGTCGGTGTTGAATGACGTTGAGAGCTGGAGCTCTTAATGGTACAGGGACTGCCTTGAAAACGCGTAATGCATCACACGGCAGAGAAAAAGAAAATGAGGAACATGGAAAGAGTGTTTCAGCTTTCGCCATCAGCAACTCTCAACCCGGCTCGACGATGATTATGATGATGATAATGATGATGATGATGATAATGATGGAACCGAGGACTACCTTGAAAACGTGATTTCGCGACGAGCAAGTTTAGCCTCTCGCGCCCCCGCGAGAATCTTTGTTCTCAGCCGCGGACCAAGTTAATCCTAGTAGAGTATCTCATGATATTTATCTACCTGTTCTCAATTCGTTTGTGTTATATTAATCATACTATTATCGTTCACACGCGCATCAATTTTTCATGTTCTCGTTTAATCATTGCGTTTCGAAATTCATCTGGATACTCGACAGTCATATTGCTTCGCTGATTAAAAAAAAATGTTAACACAAGTTGGTCGTAGGACGAGAATTTGAGAGGTTGAAACTATGCAATTATATATTTCTGGATAATTTGACAAATTCTCATTTTCCGAAGACTAAAATAATTTATCGTTTAAATTTCAGGATTAATTCTATGCAAAAACGATTACACAATCTCTCCACAGACAATAGTGATCTAAAGTCGAGTTAAGATGAACCTTCGAATAATACACTATATACGACATATAATTGAAATATACGCAAAATTTAGAGTCACGAAGCGCGTATATACCGAGCATTGCAGAGACGCCCCTCATAGACTTTCACTCCTCTCGACTTCGACGAGAATGCCGTTGCACGACGCCCTAAGTACTCAGGCACCCATACATATATATATAGACATACACATGTGTGTGTATATAAGACACAAGCGCACACAAACGGACCGCCCAACGAATAATTTTAATGAAGTAAATTATTCAAATGAATTCGCATCGTATCTATATAGTAAAGCACGGTCTGTCTGTGCTACGAGTAATAGCGCCAGAGAGTTGCGTATATCGCATACTCGCACGCTTTTACGATTGCAATCGAAGAGCGTTGGTAGGTGAACCATTGCCTGCTTCGGTTGGTTTTGTTTTGATTCAGTAACAACGAAACACCAACGATGCCTGATTCCTCCTGAATCAGCAAGACTCGAGGATTCACCGTCTCGATTTCACGAGTATATCACGAAATTTCGTTTCACGGTCGTTTGTTTCGTTACTGGTTGCTTCTTCTTCTTCTTCTTCTTTTTCCTATTCTACCTCGTAAGCCTACAGAGTCTCAATTCGTGCTATTGCCAGTCTTGTTCTGGCGCCGATCCAAATCGAAGTACCAACGTTTCGTGCAATATGTGCATAGTATACTATATCATATTTATACACATAAATGCATATACTGTGTATATACATATATATATTGGTTATACGCTTGGAATACTTGTCCGACTATTCGACTTATCGTGTGTGGAATCGCAAAGATTTGGGGATATTTTGCGGTGGGTCAATTTCATATAGTTTCACGCTTCAATAGAGAAAAGTGTGCTCAGATTCATTCGATATAAATCGCTAATTATAATCATATATCACGACGCTTATAGCGGAAATGATTTAGCTTTATATTCACCTGTACACACATAAACGATTCGACTAATGCCTAGCTATGCGTATGCTAGGTTGAATCTGGTAAGAGTTACGCAAGCGAATATACGAGTTATTAATTCGCCAGCGCAACCGCCTCTTTATCCGCATGAAGAATCTGTGAAAAAAAATACTATACCGGTTGAGTCCCCACGTGAAATTTTTAATGCAAATCCGGTTGTATCAGAATTTTGGTAATAATTCATTTATCTTGAGAGATAAATTCTGATGATATGTAGACCGTAACTTGATTACCATTACTTTCTTCTCTAAACTTTTACTGTAAGCTGCGAGTTATGTTACACGTTTTCCTCTAAGTGTATTATCTCAAACCACTAAAGAATGAAAAGCCACAGGAAACGCGAATGCGATTGCTGGTTGAAAGGCATATGAAATTGGATTTCTTAAACTGACGTTGATATACAGAGTAAACATGCCAGTAGATGAATACCTACCGATGAATGAACATTTCTCTATATTTCCTTTACGTTGAGTTGAATAATTATGCAAAAGTATCGAATGCTGCAGTAATTTTAGTTTTTCAAAAAAGTATGTTAAAAGTTCTCTCAAAACAGATCCAATAACTCTGCCAGTGTATAGATCTACAATGTCAAAAACATCACGCAAATGATTATAATTTCCACTCCAAGTCGACACGATGTAATCATAAAAAAATGGTTTAATTATGAATACATAGAATAAAGAATTCATCTCTTCTTTTTAAATTTCAATTTATTGTATTAAATCGCACTAATCTTAAAATAGCTTTTAACCTTCCCCAGTTTCCTTCGGCTGAGAGTCGAGAGTCGTTATCCTGTCTTCTCAATAAAATAATAAGACTTCCCACGAGTTTCTTGCCTGAATATTTGTGAATATAGTGTATAGATAAAATTTACCTGTGTTGAAGTCTCTCACTCAAGTTTTGTACCTGATTCTGGGGAACAATGGCGAACGTTTCCACGAAACTGATCGTAGAACCGGTCTCACGGGACGTGTAGGAATAGCTATATTTATACATAGATATACAGATACATATATATAGCATAGTATGGCACGTATTAGGGGTAAACCTACGCATTCACGTGAGTTCTCGCGAATAACAAATAGGAAAAGAGTTTCCATAAGTACCTTGTTAAATCGAAAGCGCGCTGAATCGGGGATGAGAGTGAAATACGTACAATTTCTGCATTCGCGCGATTTTCCGTCTAGCTGTATGTTTAACGAGAGGGAAATTTTCGCATCATTGTTTTCGGCCACGCGCGTTGAATCGGCGTTGATTAAAATTGTATTCCATACGAGCCGATCGAACGAACGATTTTGCTCGTCGCTTTCGTGCTGATTAAAAATTTGACGATTACCGTTGTTGTTATAATCAGTAAAGAAAAGAATATTAAAATAAGAAACAAAATAAAGTGACAAATATTTTCATGTTTTATTTTTTTTTATGTGTTTGTACTGTCAAGGTTGAGCTTTTAATAAATGACGGGAATTTTCTTTCTCTTTCTCACTCGATAACTCACGTAATTATCGCGTTGGCCGTAAGTCAGAATAAGAACGACAGGTAGAAAACGTGAGTGAGCAACAGGTTTTTTCAGGTGTGCTGACGAAGCCGCCCCGTAAGAGTCTCTTCTCGCGATGAAACTTACGAACTCACCTGTAGATATCCACGTGAGCATAAATTTAAATTTTACGCCGAGAAAACTATACTCGAACCAGCTGGCTATATATAATCCAGCCATCTCGCAAATAATACACTTTGAATACGTTTGACGTCCTCATAAATATTTCCAGGAAAATATTTCCCCTCGGAGACTGGACCGGGATCGTTCGGAACATAAACCTGTGATGTCAGAGAGACTTTTATTGTTAGATTAGAGCCGCAAACTCTATTTTTTTCATTGTGTTTTTTTTTCACTTTTTTTCGGTATATAGTTGAAAATTGCAATTTTTGTACGTTCCTCGAAACTTTTTAATGGAATGAAAGAGGGCGAGAAGAATAGAACAAAATATACTCGATTCGACGTTCGTTCAGTCTCGGAAAAACTCGCCTCGGTAGTTTTTTTAACTTTTCGATGGGATTTTCTTTATACCGAGGAAAGCGTCGTGGAAAGCGAACTTAGGGAAAAGGACCCTCGAGGATTCGCTATCGTATCACTCGAACTCACTGTAGAAACCAGGCGTGTAGAATAACGCTCGCTATCCGGTATTCCGCACGCGCCCAACGTCCGCGCCCGCTTCGTTCAGGGATTCGTAACTCGTCCGTGAACCAGAATGCGGGGTTCGTCTCGCGTAAACCTATATCTATATCTATATCTATACATCTATATACTACGACGTTTGTCCTTTGTGCGTACAGTAGAATCGTGGATCGTGTTTGTGTGAATGTGCGATAGGTCGTGCACTATTGGGAATACCGAATGGCAAAAGAAATTCGAATGGAGTTGAGAAAAAAAAAAAAAATCAGCATTAAAAAAAAAAATTGAGATTCCCGCATCAAAAGTTTGATGGGAGAAAGTTCGATTTCGATCTCACGCTGAATGAATTCTTTTGACACGGCGAAAGGGTTGAACCAATTGTTCCCAAGATGAATTGTTCCCAGAGATTGATATAGTTTTTGCGGACAATATATTGGAAGTTATTAATTATTTCAGATAATCGATTACAAAAAGATAATTACGTGAGAGTAATTAGACCTACTTTTGTGTAAGTGGTGGGAATTCTTTCGAGTTTCACTTTATACCATCGTCGTAAATGAAAATAAGACTATAATAATTCATACATTGTATTATTAACTCTGTCCAACATTCCTAAAATATTGAATACCTCATCGATCCAGCTGATAAACGATTGGATCGTAATTCCACAGAATAACAGACCTTTATCCCGAGCCTCTTCGCGTTGTAGGCATCGGGTCAGTGTGCACCTGTGCAAACCACGTGTTTGTCTTCTGGCGTCTCAGGAATTTTCCTTGAGGTACGCATCGCTCGTTTATACATCGACGAACACACATATGTGCAACAATGAACGGCGATCGCGCGAGTTCCGCACGCTTTCCCGGTCTCGTGCGACGACGACAAAAGTTTCCCTGGCTTTAGCGTCGTTACGAACAATGACCTAGCTCTTGCACATGCGGTATTGGCACTAAAAATACCATCATGTAGGAAACCAGAGAGAGAAAGAGAGAGAGAGAGAGAGAGAGAAAAGGAAAGGCAGAGGAAAATAAAGAGAGAGGTGACGGTGGAAATGCGGAGACGCGCTTCGTTGTCTCGCCATTGACCGCTCTCATCCAATGCGGCCGCGTGCCGTCGACGAACCGGTCGGAATGTCGGGACATCGGGAACTTCCTGTTGCTCTTCAGGGCCGGCGAGAGTGTTGCTGGTTCGACGACGCGACTCCGAGTCTCGTGACGCGCGTTCAGCCTATACTATAACAGTGTATCCGGTCTGGCTCTCCGCAGCATCATCGACGAGAAGAGATCTTGGTTCTCTTTTCTCGAGAGACATCAGTCTCGGATGTACGAGACGTTTCTCCGATGACCGATCGCTAATAGATTGGTGATCGACTTTCCAGAGTGAATCGATCGGTTCTGTATAGGAATAATTAATCGCAGTTCAACGCGGCGAGAATTGTTTGACAACGATGATGCTCGATATGACTGTTGACTAAATTTTAATACATACAATTTTTTTGGTAGAAGAAAAAATTGTAAATGTACGCTAGAGTTTTGCAAAGTGTTTAGTGAGACTGCAGAAATGGTTTTTTCTTTAATTGTTTTCGTCGATAACCGAATTTAAAGCCGACCTGAGTTCTATAGTCAATATACTATAAATAAAAATTGCATTACATTGATGTAGAACGAACAGGATTTTTTGTATCACGCCGAATCGCTTTATTGCAATCCCGGAAGTGAGAATCTTTGATGACGATCCATTCTCTATTGAAAATTCAAGAGACAACCCGAGGCGTATTCTGAGCTCCACTCAGACCGAGCACTCTGATAGTGATTGGATACGTTCTTTCTCTTGCTGCGGTTTTCGCTTCAGATTTTACGTACAGTCTGTACATAGTATGGACCAGGCATATACTGTAGCAATAGGTAGCTACCTATGGTGTGTGCAGCTGACTAATAGTCACTGTAAGTGGAACACAGCCAGTGGAAACGGGCCGTACGTGGTCGGACGAACTCGGCCACGCGTAGAGAGAAAGACAGACAATACCGCGTGGTTTTTACTCTTTCCCTTTCTCTCTCTCTCTCTCTCTCTCCTCTCCTTATTCGATTGATCGGAACATTATTGATTTATATCAGTAAATTACGCAGATAATCGATCATTTCGTCAATTTACTATAAATATACGTCTTTTACATCTTAAGTACTTAAATACTTGACATATATCTCTGTTAAGGTGGATAGCCTACCATAATAATGATAGTAACTCTAGTTTCTTAAATAACTTTTAAATCACCATTCTTAAAAATATTTCCTTTAACAATC
>JABMBT010013990.1:0-15640 GCA_018906895.1 Odontocolon sp. PSUC_FEM 10030002
CCATAATTTCAAGTATACAGAAAAAATATATTTTTCCAAGGACGTGAGTTCTATCATATTTTAATTATAAATATGTACAGTCATATATTATTCGGGTGCATATAATAAGACTGGAGTTTCCTTAATGAAATTGTGATCGATGGACACATCTTCAACCAAACTCAAGAAACTCAAGAAATCCTTCGATTCTTCACGGACGGGGTTTCTCTGCGTCTTGAGTATGGGCTTTGCGATATCACCCCAAAAGTTTTTACCTCAGTCTCTATTTGCACGAAATTCAATTTAAACTCCTCAGGAGTCTTCCGAAGACTCCCAAGAACACCAGTGGTCTTGGTCTCATGCGACGCGAATGAATTTTGCGGGTCGTCTTTGTTCATCGCGGCTATGTCGTTTAAACTTCGTCGCGACGACGACGGACCGATATTCCTCAGGAAATCTGCTGGTGGCTGGTTGGTCCTACCACGCAAAGACCTCAGATTCTGACTCGTTTCGCATTCTTCCAAGTTACGTTTGTATTCTCTCTATTCCAATGGGAAGACTGTTCCCAAGAACGAATAGATCTGTTTTGTCAGTTCCGACAGTCGAGATTGCTTTGTGTCATCGGTAGAAAGCATTCAAGATCCAACTCATCGAGAGAATATCGTCTCTGTCCTTGATTCATTAAATTTGAAGATACGCTTCAACTTTCGTTCGCATTCTATTCCACTGGTCCATTTATCTCAAGTGAATGTTGTATAACAGTTGTACCAACTCCTACACTGGTATCACTTAATTAAAATATTGAAGATAAAAGAACGATCCTCAGATAACAAGTTTGCCGACTTTTATTAAATCTAGAAATCCATCTCTTTCTCTTTGCACCATTTAATTCCTTTAAATTCTATCATGAAATTTTTTCCATGGTAAAAAATGTATTCTAAAAACTGATTAAAAAAAATCAACATCCAATTGTCGAGATTCAAAAGTGTTGTACATTTAAACACATCCCTTTACCTCCACTTGCAACTCTATTCGATTGTACCGTTGGTCAATTCGTATATCTATAACGAACTCCATTCGCGTTCAATTTAAGCGCTTGATAAATTATCCGCTCCCACAGCAATCGCTGCTTTACTTCTGGCATTGGCGGTGGGTAATCGTAACGATAATCAGCCCTCGATCGAATTGCGGGGTTGCAACCTTGCTGGTACGTGACCGTTCACAATCCAAGCCAAACGAGAAGAGCATTGGTCCAGCCTGGCAATTAGTCGTCCATTACGAGTACAATGGAGTCGATGAGCTTCGCGGCAGCAACCGCGTGTTGCGCGCTATTTCGTTGGCTCAAGGAACGATCTCTCGATCCTTGCCGTTCGGCTGTTCCTGTACAAGCTGTTGCAATTTCGTTTGCCTGAACCCCTGAACCTCTCTCTCAGAGTCAGAATCAGCTGGCCAATGGACCAGAAGTGGCAGTCTGCGAGCGTTCTCTGCAATATTACAACCCCTTGTACGGTTGTTCCGCGTTGCAGTTAATCGATGCCCATTAATCCCACCAGTGACCACCAATGGAGTATTGGGAGTTGTGTCCCTTTTCTGTCCCCTGGACCAACAATCCAAAAGCTTATCCCTTGCCACCGAACGTCGAAAAGTCACACGCCCACCGTATTACCACTCGTAATATAAAAGCTGTTACGACTTAATAAGTCTCTATATTTTTAATTCGATACAAAATTTAAAACTTCATGTTCAGACCCTTTACACTCTAAAATGTAGACCCAGTTGGAGAGAATTTCAACTCGCGAGGTATACGACAGAACAAGTATATCCAAATTTAATATACATGTGTGATCAAAATTTGTTCTGTTCAAATAAAACTTATACCGTGTAACCGAAATCAAAAAGAAAAATGGTTATACGATTCATATAAATTTCCAACCGTGTATTCACTCCACGTTTAATACCATCAAAAAATTCACATCAATGAAGTTATTCTTGTACTGCAATGCATATAGACATTAGTTAATTTATATATATATACGGCACTCCGCGGAAATTATTCTAAGTATACAGACTTTAATACTGAAATGACCTTTCTATGACCATAAATTATTTGTGATCGAGGATCAGATCGATACACTATCGAACTTCAAAGCTTGATCGTAGTTTATCATCAGCAACCATCATACATATGTACACGTAGAAATGGACTTGATGGTTGGACACGAAAGTGATCGTACTGCTCGTACTATCGCATATATAGTAAGTACATACACCTGTTCGTTTGTGACACGTATTTTCTCGTGTTACGTTCAGTACTCACGAGTGCAAACGTATTTGTGCAACGACTACAGCACGAATTTGCTCCCGCTCTCACGCAGACATGGCAGGTATCGATATATACGTAAAGTACCAGGTACTCGACCTATCGTGGAATTCACACAGTGATAGACTCTTGTTCGCACAAATACTCTCTCTCGTGCACAAATCCATCGATGTAGCCCTTGGTACTCGATACGTTGGCATTAACCCATTCGTAATTCCTGGGGGATAGCCGATAGCAGGAAAACGCGAACGTCGGACAGAGCACTCTTGCTCGGAGCATTACGTTAGAGATCCGTGTTCCACATACTCTCTGTTAATACTGCTACGTTCTCGTTGTTGGCAAAATCGGCAGATCGTACAAGTATCCACCGTGAACCCATTACTTTCATACTTATCGCTTAAAAAACAAAATGAAAAAAAAGAAAACCGAATACCTGATTTTGGAGTTTCAGAAATTTTTACAAGGCGAAAACGAAAGTATCTTTTGAATTTAAAGTGATGTTTAAAAATATGAATTTGTAATGATTACGTGAAAGCCATAGGGATTTATATTGAATCCTGTAAATTTAATAGGACGTTAGAATAGTTTTACCCCAAACAATTCTATTGCAGTGCATACGACATTAAAGTATATATTATATACGTATATAGTAGTGCAGATTTATCGTACTGACGTTGATAGCGGCTGCTTTCCATCTGGCGTGAAAATAAATAGTGCCCCCGGTGTGTACTAAAGTAGCGAGAAAGAGTGAAAAGGATACAGCGAACAAAGTAAGAAAGAGAACGAATAGAAGCAAGAGAGACGTGGCTCTTTCCAGCACAGGGACTGCAGCCCGATCGCGCCAGTTACTTCAAGTGACAGGGGATTTATTGCGAAAGTTGCGATTGTATGAGAGACGAGGAAGAGAAGCGGATCGCGGTGGCGGCCTGTGGGTCGGCATCAGCCGAGTTTGTGCTTGCTTCACCGTCGCTTCACTCCGACAGCAAGCTCTACCCTCGTGGCACTTCTCTTTCAGCCTCACTCTCTCTCGCTTTGGTCTCTTTTCAGCTTCACTCGCTGAAGACCCGTTTCAACTTTGCGTCCTCTAAACTTATCGACGTAGTCGACCAGGGAATTTCCAATCTGTAATTTGGAATTTCGTCTCGGTCCACCTGGTACCCACACGGGCTTGACTATACAACTAAGATGACGCGTGAAAGCTAGTTCCAAAAGTCTTTACAAACGCAAATAATACGAAAACGTGCCAAGTCTGATGACACTCTGCAACGTGGAGATATAGATATATAGGTTGCGTTTTATTTGTCAGTGAGCACCAACAACAGCTTCGATTTTAAGAATGTTCGATCGTGGCTGATGTTAGATGAAAATCTGAAAACTTGATACGTTGTATAGTCACAACAGTATATTTTGTTTCTGTCAAATTGACAAAAGTCATTATAACAACCATTAGAAAGGGATAATTGATTGGTCGCTACTTTGTATCTTCAACTCGATACTTTGCAGACTTAATGGTTAGATGAAGGCAAATTTGATTCTGCTATTTAGTCATTGTATTTTACGGATTAGAGTGATCATATAAGAACAGTTAATCAACGACTAAATTTTGTCGATTAATTGTGTAAAGTGTTTGTATGTGCTTAGCACGTTTCGTTCTACCTGTTCAAGGACCAAATGTCACGCGTATTTTCGGCTATGCCTCTCCCTCAAATATCGTTAAAGCTTGTGAGAATATCGGAAAGACAAACATCTGAAATTCAAGCTCTGTTGGATTTCCCGTGCAGACCTTGATATAGTTACCTTACCGCAATGAATATACCTTGTGCAACGCGATGGGAGATATAGTTATTTGATGTATCAAGTTAGAACTAAAACAGGAGGCACCAAGTTATCCCTAAATTAAATTTGTTTTCAGTATTATGGTTCGTCTGTAGTTAAATCTTTATCTCATAACGTAGAAAGGGATACATAAAAGGATCAATACCTTTAAAAAAAAAAAATGGTTCATGGTGGCTCTTTGAATGTTTATTTCTGGAACTCGTGAGCGTCGTTGGAACTTGGTAAAATTGGTTGAAAGAATCGTATTTGCACGAATCGAGAAGCGACGGAAAGGTCTGGGGAATCGAGCGATGAACTAAAGAGACCTGAGGGGATTCCCATAATTTCAATTACCATTGTGGTTGGTACAGTACGAAGCCGAGAGAAGCGAACTAGTGGAAACGGTTCTTTAATCTTGAGGGTAGCGGGTGAGGCATAGAATTTCCTCATTCCTCCTTCTACTCCCACTTTACCTCTGTTAAAACAGTCGTACGAAAGAGAAAACGCGAAAGGAAATGAGAGCGAGGAATATGAGACCGAAAAGGAATCTTCTCTTTCTCTCTGAGACTCATCTACGATCATGAGTTTCACGATTCGTCGTTAACATCAAGGGAAGAGCAAGAGAACAGGATTAAAAGTTGGTCTTTGCTTAACGCGGTCCAGGAGGTTTGCTGATAGCGGAATGAGAGGATGAGCTCGAAAGACGAGGAAGCGACTGTTCGATGAAGAAGAAGAAGAAGAAGAAGAAGTGAAAAAGCAGAAGGAAAGGAGAAGAAGAAAGACGATAGTTTTGCGGCCAACTAAGAAAGCGAGGTCACTGGTATGTTAGCGAAAACCAACGTGGAACCCACTGCCGTGAGCTTTTATTTTCTTTCGGATCTTCTCTTAAACTTATTCCCCGGACGCATCTTGTTACGAGGTCGAGTCGTTGAATCAGCGATTCCGGCTAGGGCAAAAGATAGAGAAAGCCAGATAAAATAAGAACGAAAGAGAGTGAGATGAGACACGTTCCTATGTACTTGAGCACACCGCGAAACACTGCAAAAGTACATGCAATGGTATATGACATATACGAGTACGTATATATCTGCAAGTATATAAGTATATGGACTGAAACCGGGACTGCCAGAGAGTGCAGCTCTGAAAGTTAGGCAAGGATCATTCAAACCAGACGACGAAATGTCGAAGAGTCTGCAGAGGTCTTTCGGAACAAATGAAAATCTACCTCAAATGGAAATGTTCACGTGCCTATAGATGTGCACCATATTTTCCTACATTTGTCTGAAAGAACTTTCTTGTACATTAAAGTTACGCGTTCTGCAGAACCTTACCCGTGTAGTTGGTTGTTTTGAGGCCTCGTGATCGGCAAACAATTTTCCAGTCACGCCATAACATTCCTTCCGTGAGGCCTTCGGCATAGTGCCAATGCTTGGATATCATCGCTATTTTCTAAAAGTCACGATTCTTAGGTGTTGCGTGTTGGCGTAACAAAATAGGAGCAGAGTTTAAACGCCTGGAATATATCCGATTCGGAGAATGTGTTTAGTTTTGCAGATACAGGTATTCTTATGAGAACCAGTCGGAGAAAGAAAGAACGACGGATGAAAAGAAAGAAGTCACGTCACGTGTCACACGAACGGATATAGGGGTGAGTCGAGGGTTTGACTAGTCTCGGGTACCTAAGGGAATAAAGGTGGTATCTAGTTGGTACCCTTTATTTTCTTTCTTTCTACCTCTGTCTCGTACTTTCTCTCACCTAGGACCCCTCAATTCGTCTCCACCCTCCATGTTATTTATTTTTCTTTGCCAAGAAAAAAAAACGAACATTGCGTGGGTCACGCGGCGGGGTGGCCTTCGGTAGCCAAAGAGTCTCGGACGAAACGACCGGTGCTTCGTGTTCTCTTGCCTTTACTGTTCGTCCATATGCAAGCTACAATTTATCGTCACACATCTGGGCTTGAATGTAAGAAAAACGATGAAAAACGTTTGAAGGTAAAAATGAGCATATGCACATATTTGTAGATCTCCATCTGGGTTTCGCTTGGACAAATCACCTCAACACACATGCTTCTATTTGTATAATAATCACTTTCGATCAAGTTTGAATCGCAGTGCACTGAGAGAAGAATCCGACCAAATCTACTGTAAAAGGAATTATTTTTATTTTTATCATCGTTACTAATCATTTTTATCAGATCCCTCTCTTCCTATATGGATATACAAGAGCATATGACCTTTGGATTTACTACCGAAAATATTAACCGATGTTTCTGATTTATTGTTCACTGCTTAAGAATTACTTCCAAAATTTCTACAACAACTTCCTCTCTTTGTTCTACTCTAGCTTCGCTACTCGACATCCAATACCAATAAATAATTGTTATGTTAACATTAATAACAATACTCATAACAACAAATGACACAGCTGATGTATACTCAGACTCCCTTTCTTTACCTTGAACAACCATGCCTTTCACATAAATCAATAATTTTACTTTTACTTTCTTTCTTCGAATATCCTCGGAAATTGCAGGACGCAACAGTAAGTATGCGTGGTTTCTAGCAAACCATAATGACGTGCGTCTGCTTTCTTCACCAGAACGATTTGGGTTAGCGTTCACCACGTACCAGAGCAAAGTGTATTTGAACCATTTCCTACGTTTTCCTGTTCCATCTACATGTTCTTTAGTCTACCCACTGTTTCTCTGCCTTGCCGCGTTTTCCTACTGCAATCACCATCATATAGTGTATTTCTGGAGGTGAAATTTCTACTACTCTATGGGTCGTTGGGAAGCCCCGTACATATACATACGGTATGTAGTATGCGTGTATATATATGTTGTATTTCGAACGATAGGAAAAGTACGAGGGGGTTACGTATACTAGTATCCAACCATCGAGCCAGGCAGGCAGCAAGCAGTCGTACCGAATTGGCGGTCGTTACGTCGACGATTCACCAGGCGAAATTGCCGGTAAAGTTTTACACGCCGATCAAGCCATCCCCGTCTGATTTACGATCTCTTTGTCCCTCGCACACACCAAGCTACGATGTTCTTGTCCTTTTCCACCTCGCTTCTCATCTCCCCTATGTCTCTCCTCTCGCTTCAAACCTCTGACGGACCTCCAACCCGAATGACTGCCACGTCCACTAGGGGGGTGTCTCTTTAACGAGACGATATTCCGAGGGAAACGGAAATTCACACATTATACTGCTACTACCAAGGGGCAATAGTAGAAACTGATAGCAGCACCAGGAACCCAGATAGTACTTAGAAAATTTATGGAGATAACTCTGTAAAGGGTTTAAGGCTTTTTATTGTCTTCTGTCCGGAATTTATTCGCACACGTCAACTAGAAATTATACAACACTGCTACTTAGTGTTTTAAATTTTTTCCGTTAAAAGCAAGATGCATCGCGAAGAGTCAGAAATACAATTGGTCTGTGAAACTGACCAAGTCGCGACAGCCATCCACCAACAACTGCAACCTTTGAGGTCAGTGTGTCTATCAAGGCGTAATGAAAGTACATTGATGAGCAGCGGTTGCTCCTAATATTGCTGCACATTCTGGATTCAGGGTTATTTGCGTAAATTCAGTTTACTATAGCGAGTACTTGCCCTTACGTTATATGTATCTAGCTTAAACTTTATAAATTGCAAATGTTGTGTACAACAGGGATAGCTCTGTCAAAGGGACGTAATTTTATCCCTAAAGACTTCCCGAACCGTCCCATATACAGTGTGTGTATCTAGTGACTGGCAGTGCTGAAAATCTACAGTATTCGCGACTCGAATTATAGATTCTAGCAGCCAATACACACTCATAATAGAGCGATGTGAATTCACGGAGCAAACTCGCAGAATTGGAATATCGCGAATCGCTCCGAAATCTGTTTCAATCTTGAGAAGCGTGACGAAAATGACTTTAATTTAAATAATTTCTTTAGAACTGTAGAAGCAACGTTATCAAAAAATGAAACGTTTCTTTTCATCGCAATTCAACAGGTGATGTTGATAATTAAAATTCAACAAAAATTGATCGAAATTGATCGATTTATTTCATTGTTTCCTGAGGGACCGATTATGTCCCGATAAGATTCAAGAGGTGAAAGGAGAATCAACGATTTACAGTAATTTTTTTCCAGTCTGTATTTCAGAAGACTCGCATGAGTAAGCACCGTTCGATAATATATCTCTGAAATTTTTACGTACAGAAAGACGAATTCGCGTTAGCCTTGCGCCGAAAATAATTCAAGATTTTCGACGAAAGAGAGACGAGGGTTAGTGCATGGATAAAAAATTGAGACGAATTCCCGTGGGCCGTATAAATCGTTCCGCATCCCCACAAATCCCACTCGAGTGAACAAGGGAGCGAAAGAAATATTCATTTTTAAGTTTCCAAGACGGAGCACTGGCCTTGCGGATGGATCTCCAGTTTGTTTACGTATAACAAAGCAATTTATTTTCTCCTCTACCATTTCAGTAAGAAATACTTTCTCGCTACACTACCAAGACCGTTTCTTCCTCTTTTTCGTTATCTGTGTCTCTCGTTTTCTCGTTTCTCTATCATACTCGGATTTCTCGTGGGCGCTTGTCGTCCCGAGAGGGAAGTAAATTTTCCGCAGCACATGCTTCTCCCTCGTGAAACATTCGTTTTTCCAAAAGCCTTGCTTTTTCTCTCTGTATCGTCCGTTTCCGACGTTGATACACACGTGGTTCTGCACTGCTCTTGACCGAAAATAAAAGATATGTTACCTACTGAATAATTGAAGCCGAATGTTCTGATATTTTCAAAAAATGCTGTATATATTTATGCTCTACTGTATAATCAACATATCATTAATACTTATATCTCCATTTTCTTCATTTATCCGCTTATGGCATCAATATAATTCAAAAAGAGCCGTACATCCCTCCACAGTTCAGTGCTATACATTTTCATTTCACCGTTCATGTTTAAATCCCTTCATTATCATGCTTTCTTCCGCCTACACATCCACTTTTTTCTTCAACCAGCATTGTATAACGAGAGGAGTAAAGTGACGCCGCTTTAATTCCATTCCGAGAAAGCACGCTCGTTGACACCATTCGCCCTTATCGTTTCATCCTTATCGCCCATAGTATACCGCAGTCACACGGATACAGGATAATATCGCGTATAGATCCCAACATTCATTTTTATATTTCGTCCGTAAACATTGGTTTTTTTTTTTATTTCATTCCTTTTCCCCCTTCCACCTTCACCTCTTCGGCCGTACACTCCGTGCAATAACCGTTATTCATACATTACCATAAACGTGGCTAACCTGGCCCGCACGAGCATATCATCTCGTCGACCCGAATAACCCCCGCGTGTGCCCCTTGTTCAACCACGCTACCACTGGAGGGTTGTAGGCGAAGGTAGAAACGCTTACCATCAGAAAGCGATGTAACTGTGGATGTAGCACACCTACAACGCTTTCTGATCATACCTGTGGTGGCACAGGGCTATAACCTAATACCTACAGGTAACCCATATCATCCAACCCCTCCACATCCACCCCACCACGTCCACAGCCAATGGCCTTTTCAGCGGGAAGGGAATTTTACCGCAGCACAAGAACAGGAGCATTTCTCTTTGTCTCTCTCTCTCTTTCTCTCTTTCTCCTTTACATGTGTCCCACATTCATTTCATACTTAATACCCGAGCGCTATGCATGAACTTGCGACAATGGAGTCGTTAAGGCGTTTCCCTCAGTCTCGTTCAGTTCGCCGTTACCTTTTAGTATCCACCGTAAAAACCTATGTGCACCGTTCGTTCTATCCTCTTCTGTCCTCTCTTCCACGTTGACTTCTCAAACCCTCTTCCTCGATTCGGTACAGGTATGAGAGGGTAGCTGAGAAAATGAGAGGATAGACTGCAAGTCGAGAGTCACAGTGGAGAACAGAAGGCCTGGGTGGGCTGTAATAGGCTGGCTAAAGGGTTTCATGGAAGGAGCACACAGCCTTCAAGTGGGAATGTGGAACGTACTACGAGTGAGAGACTAAAGGCAGAGGAAATACGAAGGAACATGGAGTCAAAGTAGAAACAGGAAAAAGTACGTGAGCGGAAGGGATGAAGCGAAAGGGATGGAACAAAGGCAGTGGAAATGGAAGAGCATGAGGAAAGGAATGTATAAAGATATATCGGATCTGTAAGGTGAAGCTGATCAGCCAGCTCCGATGACTGTTAGGAATTCTGTAGCGGTCGCTGTATTAACTTGGTCAACTTTACCGTGCAAAGGTAATTCTTAGGAAGGGTAATTCTCTGGCGCTCGTGCACATACTTACTTTCTGGTTGAAAAGAAAAAGGGAATGAACCTCTTACTCAGCTTTAAACTGGGTCTGTCTTTCTCACACTCTCTTTCCTGTCTCTGTTTTACTCCTTCCTCGTGTTCTCTCTCTGGTCTTCCGGGCACTACTTCTCTTCCTCAGCAACCCCGGTAAGCAGTAGTACAGCCCACTGCTCAGTCGCCTCTGGGGAACGGTGTTCCTCGAGGTATGTTTCTCCTAGCCGACCAAGTACGAAAAGACCAAATCCGCTTTTTATCACCGGTAGACGGTCTTACGTCTTCACCTACTCAGCCCTTAATCTCCCGTGTGCCCATAGACAACTTTCCGACGATTAAATAACTCGAATCCTCGCCATCTCTTAAAACCTTCATTCTTATTTATACATTTTCAAGAGTACATTATTCCCATCAAAAACATTTACCTTTCGCGCATAGTAAATAACGATCTTTTAATGGGACTTTCATAAAATGTTGTTTTAATGGACGGAACATACCTTCATGAGGTATAACAATTTTGTGATTGATGAAACAAGAGCTCCGTTCTAGTAACGTATCACGTAAGCAGGTAGTTTGTCAACGCTCTGGTACCGGATATACCGACGTAGAGCCCAGTGTGAGAACACCATTATACGTAGTATGGGGTACACACTCCGTCGTAGAGCCCCAGAATGACAAAGACGACGACTACGACGACGTCAACGACGCGATTACAATTTCCAAGCACGCAACTGCCGCTCGATCCTGCGGATTACTTCTGCATGGGGTGGTCAGCCAGTAGTAGTATACGTGGGGGTACTGGTTACCCTGCTCTCTCTTTTCAACCCCCTTTCCTCCTCGCCAAACCCTACCAAAACCTTCTTCCACTCCCCCTGCGTTATAACGCTTGTGCTGGTACCACCGTTGGAAATGTTGGCAGACGCGGTACCGTGCATTTTAAAAGAGGCTTTGTCTTCCACCCACCATTGTAACCGCAACCCTGATCCAGCTTCTTCGGCGTCCAAGAACAGTTTTCTACATTTTTTTGTTTGTTTTTCTTTTTATATTTTTCCTCCATTTTTTTCCTACCTTTATTCTTCCTTTTCTTTTGTATTTTTCTCACCTACATCGCGCCTGTTGTTTTTTCCAAAGGATTCCTTGTAGGTTTGAGAAAAGTCTGCCGCGTGCAAACGTATTCACTCGAAGCCAGAAAACATTCTCGACTCCTTCGCGCACCCGATGAGGTTTTTCGCTCTTTATTCCTACTTTTTACTCCGTAATCATCAAGTCGAGCTGAATAATTGCACTTGGAGCTGTTCTCCCATCCCTCAACGATTCACGAACACGAGTTCTCGAGCCTCCGAGACGTTCAGCATTCACCCAGCAAGCAACTGTGTTCTCGCTGCACAAAACACTCTCACCCCTTCCAATCTTTCCCATCGTCTAGCTGACGGGGAGTGCAACTTGTTGCGATTCGCTCAAAAGCTCCGCAGGCGTCAGTACGACGAGATGTGCTCCAACTGCCAACGACAACGAGGAGTGAGTCGTTTCTACTCTGTTTCTCATACTTTTTCTCTATAGTTGTTTTATTCCATTTTTTACATAACGTCATTTTTTTTAACTCACAAAAATAAAATTTTTATTGTTTATGAGTTTCGGAGTTTCTCTGCACTCCAAGATTTATCTGCATTTTTTCACGAACGATCGATATTCGATTTTACATATTCTACACTCCATTCGGGAAATCCATTACAAATGATGATAAAATACAAATGTAGGTTAGTTGGATTTTTGTTAATAATTCATTTTAATTCAGTACCATGCATATTTAATTTTCTTAATCTATCAGAATATGCATACGAGATTACATAAAAATCGAAGAAATTACACGATCTACGCCAAAGGCTGTCGGAAGAGTGGACGCAAAATCGAATGTAATGGCATTTGAAGGCGCAGGAATGCGTTTGTCATTAAAATGTGCGTACACGCCACGGTAGAATTGAAAGAGCTTAGTAGAGCGAGATGCACTTGGGGCGATGGTGAGAAAGGGTAGGATAAAAGTGAAAACGGTGACAGAGACAGGAGAAAAATGAGGATGAGGGAAAAACGACGAGGCAAAGAAAATAGAAAAAGTGGCGAACCTCAGCGATTTCTAAAGCAGGGGTTTGCGTAATGAGTCTTCACGCCCTGCGATGAATATGCATGAAATCGTGACGGTGCTCTCACTTGCCAGACCGCGTTTCATTCCATGTACATTCTCCACCCTTGCACCCCTTCGTCCTTCTCTTTGCCATCCCTTCTTCTCCTTCTTCTTCAGCTGCTGCTGTTGCTGCACGTACGAAGCTTTTGCCAAGCTGCGAGATAGAAGAAGAAGAAAGATACTGTGTGAACTGAGAGACCGGGAAAGTGTGAACAAGATTCCGTACTACGTCGATTCTCGCTCGAGCACCCCCGACACCTCGAAGTCACGGGACACAGGAGCACCGGTTCGTCAAGCTCACCAGGGTACCGCTTGTACGTGAAACCGCGGCGACGAATGCTCTTCACACGCGCGGCGTTGTGGCTTTGACGGGGAGAGATGAAACTCGTCGACCCGGATAGATTCGAGAGCTAGAGCAAAATATATCTATATGTATATATATAAAGGATCGAGAACTAAAGAATTGATGCATAGCGCTCCATTCCCTACATTCGTGCGGTCCATCTCGACTGTAAAACCTGTTCCCCACATCCGACCTTTCGGAAACTCGTCAATTTCTAAGAGAGCTTTTTTTCTCGATGATACTATACAGAAGTCCAGTGTCGTGCAGTCAAATGTATTGTATGACTTGTATGTGCAGGGAATAAAAATTGTAAAAAGAGAGTACGTCCTTGTTGTTGATTCGTGGAAAAATATTCTTGAAAATGGAACACAATTTTTCTTTTTTTTTGTATGAAATGAAAGTCAGAATAAACGTTTTTAGAAAAATTGCACATATGAAAGACGAATTTCTAATGAAGTCGTGTTTAATATTATATAGCGATCAACATTCTACATTTTGGATGTTTCAAATTAACATACGATATTTTTATTTATACATTTCCTTCAGTCATATTTGGTGTGCTACGCGTGCACGACGTGTGCGTGGTGTGTTACCTTGGCGTTTGGTGTGTGTTGGTGTGTTTCATTTCTAAGTTTGGAATGAATATGATAACTTAGAGTTTCAATTTGGTGAAATGAAAGCAGAGTTCAATTAATTTAACCTTACTGCCGAGAACTCTGGGATCCGAATAGCAACTAAACTCTGTCTTCAACACTTGACCGAGCTCACTCGCTTTCTCTTCATTATTAATTCATTTATACCGAAAATGAAGGTGAACCCAAAGTAGAGTTGTAGCTTTTCTCGTTGTCAAGAAATTATGGTCTTCGGGTCGAGCACGAGCAATTCGAGAAATGGTCGAGTAGACGAGAGTGATTGCATTAACAATTAATACGGTTCTTAGTTTAATCGCTTATTACAAAATAATGAATCAGTAATAAACTAATAAATGTTCGATCCTAATTTACAAAACCGTCGAATAAGACAATTTCACACCAAAAGAAAAATTCAACTAATTTTATACTTTAACGTCCTCTGTTTAATTGGTGACATAATTTATCCAATTCTGCCCAAAATTTAAGTAAATATTAAACTAAAATTTTACTGTCTTTCAACGTGAAAATCAGGTATTCTTTGAACGTTGGCAGGAAATAAGTTTAGGTCACCGACAGTAAAGTAAGTTAGCCCCGCACAAGTTTGTTAGGGAACAAAAATAATCGGTAGGATATACGAGAAAAGCTTTTACCCTTTTAGACAGGATGACAAGCCTGTTTAATGGACATGGATCGATAGACATCTTTCTTGAACGATGCACGCGGACGTTACCCGTAAACCGTAATAGAACACTACTCAACGTCAGCGGAGCTAATAATCGACGAAGTAATGTACTGGCGTATGTCGGTCAGACACGAAAGGCCCAAAGGCAACGAATTTCACAAGTCTATATATTTTCTCCATGCACGTGCTATATATACAAGAATCTCTATATGGAGATTGCAAGACGATGGAATCAGCATGAAATTGAAGAAGAAAGAAAAAAGAAATCCCTTCTACTTCTGTACGTTCGATAGTGAAACGATTACGCAGAAAATGGAAATGACTCACGAATAAAATAAACGCTGAAATAATGCAAGCAGAACACGCGATCCGAAAGCTCTTACATTCGTGCTAGTTTCGAGTTAGGATAACCCGATGGAAGGAATAAAAGTTCTTTAATGAAGTTGTACCTTCGATCTTAGATATCCGATTCCATCTTCATGAGTTCTATAAGATAATTTTAATGAGTTTCTTTGAAGCGTTTGTTGAAGGAATTGATGGGCTTTTACCTTTTGATACATTCCGGTCAATTACAACAATTCTACTATGAGAAGGATTCCTTTTATAGATGTTTTAATTGGTACAGTCATTGACCACGTATCGAAATATGTCAAAGACTACATTTGTCATATGCTTACGGGACCAGTGTCTGTATCGTCATACCTTCAAGAATAGTGGGATTAAATGAACTTCGTTCTCGACGAAGTTTCGAAGGATCGTCGAGAGAAAAGTACGTGTAACGAAAAGTAACGCGGGTGGATGATACTTTTCAGAGTCTGACACGTGACTCCCGAGGTAACACGTGGGATGACATATACTTTTGTCAACGCCTTTTCTATGTTCCATAGCACGTACGACGTCGTCACAAGGTCCACTCGCTACTTTTTTCATCTCTGATGACTCTTCCTCTGGCGATGGAAAAAAATCGCGAGATTAGAGGAGAAACCACGATTCTCGCAATTTCTACTCTGACGATTGACAAGGAATTAAGACATTAATTATCGGTCTCCTTTGTAAAAAAAGAAAGATAGTACGAGCGAAATGTCAAAGCATTACCGCCTTTCATTACCGTTTATAATTATTTCGCAACTAGTAATTATCGTTAAACCGAAATAACGAGCTTAGCTACGCGTGTGCACATCAGCGTGATGCCTATGTATATCACCATGGTAATACCTACTACAGTGTCTAACAATAATGATCAAAGGCTTCCAACAACCGACGGCGGTGTAACTACTTAGTCGAAAGCGCACACAATTAAAAGCGTATTTAACCTGCTTTCCGCTAATATTGAAAGTATAGAGGAATTTCGCTTCCACGTCGTAAAATTGTTAGATCCGTGTA
>JABMBT010014099.1:0-15640 GCA_018906895.1 Odontocolon sp. PSUC_FEM 10030002
CTTTGCCGATAAAAAAAATACGTGTCTCTTAGATTTTCGAGTTCTACAACATATATCAAAATTAAAAAAATCGGGGTGGGACACTTGGGAATGTTTCCTTGTCAGTGCATTTACTTGGTAATTGTAGAATTTTCCCCCGATAAATCCTTTGCTTGGATCTAATGGCATTTTCCGGACGTAGAAATGTGACATTCATGTCTACTGCCAACTCTTCGGAATTTTCGTCGTAAACGATGCATCGTTTGTTAATGATATGCAGATATCCATCCTCACCCTCGATTAGGTATTGATTTTCAGCCATTATTTATAACTTCATTAGCCGAGACTGGTGATATGAAACGGATATGGAACAACTCGATATTACTGACAAAAAAATATCTTTGATGACACGTTTCTATGACAACATAGAACAACTGCAGCGAGTATGGACTGATCACATTACATCGAGAATAGAGCCGCTCGGTTATAGTCAAATCAACGTCGACCTATACAGTTGCTAGGAAACGAAATAAGTTATTAAGATCGAAGGTAGAATGTGAGGTTGCTTCCGTTTTTAAATTATGCTCAGCATCGTGCATAACGAGTGAAGTATTTAACGATGAAACGTCAATACAGAAGATATATACATGATGAAACGGTAAAGGAAGGAATGAACACAGTGGTGATAATTTTAATACGGATTATGTGTTTTTTATGTCTTTTTTTGTTAAATTCAAGTCCGAAGATGTGCCGAGATCGACATTAAATCGCTGGAAAAAAAGAGCAGAGGAGACGTCAGCCAGCTCAACGCAAAATGAACATGAAATTCATGAAGTATGATTATTGATTAGGATGACATTACCGAACCCTCAATTTACAATTTATGATTTATAATTTACTATTTAAATAGAACTGCCATGATCAAGAAGAACCCGTAATAAATCCTGAATCGTCGCCATCTGTCAGTGACTGTGAATCATATGATAGTGAATCTATTGATTCATCTTCCGGAGGATCATTTGCTTTCGAGTTTGACGAAGGTGACTCCGATTATGCCTTCGAAGAATCTGAAAACATCAGGGGAGCGTGGCGTACGAAAGTTGTTTACGAAAACGCCACATATACTGTGGGCGATGCAGTTGAGTTTATCCTGGAATTTTATTTGCGGAATTATTTGACGAAAAAAAGTCTAGAAGAGTTGTTACAGTTGCTCGCATTTCTTCTACCGAAACCGAATAATATCCCGAAGACGAAGTACCTGCTTTCCAAACTACTCGATGAAATAATGCCCTCCCATTCCAAAGCGATAACGAAGCATAGATTTTGTGACACGTGTTCGCATTACTTAGGAGATTGGCTTGAAGCATCTGCAATTCGTATATGCGATGCATGCGAAAGTTCGAAGATTAATGGCATGTTTATCGAATACGATATCCGGTCTCAGTTGATTCACGCTTTTGAAGTGAGAGATCTTCACGGCCTTATAACTTCACATGAAAAATCAATGGCTAATAGTTCCGATGAGATTGTATCTGATATAACTGGCGGCTCTGAATACAAAAAACTAACAAACGAAGCGGTTTCTGGCAAATATGACTTGTGCCTGTTGTGGTCTACCGACGGTTCTCCAACTGCGAATAGTTCGAATGGACAGCTTTGGCCAATCCAAATTCAAATTTTGAACATCCCACCGAAAAGTAGACGGGGCTTTCAGTTTGTATGTGGGTTATTTTACACTAGACAATTAAAGCCAACTATGAACACGTTTTTAAAACCATTTGCCGATGCCTTAAAAGATCTGTACGCGAACGGGGTGGATTGGTATCATGCGGCAACGGGTGTAACGGTACGCAGCAAAGTGATCGCTCCGATAGCTACATTAGACTGTCCAGCTAGGGCTGCAGTGCAAAATATTATGCAATTCAACGGGCTTTACGGTTGCCCATTCTGCGAACATACAGGAGAAACTTGTCCAACAGGATCAGGACTTAATCACATTTATCCTCAACTTAGATATGATCCTCCCTTAAGGACGAAGGACGGTATGTTAGCCCAAGCAGTCGAGACGATAAACAAAAATATCAATGATGTTAAAGGTGTGAAAGGCCCAACGATTGTATCAACAATACCATTTTTTGATATTTCAACTGGCTTCATACCAGATTATATGTACGCAATTGCTTTGGGCACCATGCGCATGTTAATGTCTTGCTGGTTTGACACAAAAAATAGGGGTCGGCCATTTTTCATAAAAAAATCTATACAGATAGAAATTGATGAGGTATTAAACAATATTAAACCACCAGACTGGGTAACACGATGTCCACGGGGACTTAAATACAGACGTTTCTGGAAAGCATCTGAACTAAGAGCATTTCTTCTATATTACTCGTTGATATTATTGAAGGGTAAACTCCCACGGGTATATTATCAACATGATTTATTGCTGGTACGCGCTACTCAAATTCTGCTACAATCAAAAATCCATGTAAATGAGATTGATTTAGCCGAATCTTTGCTGCACCTCTTCGTATCGGATGTGCCTGAACTGTACGGTCTTGAGAAGTGCTCATTTAATGTTCATAAACTGACTCATATGGCGCGTTTCGTAAGACTTTGGGGTCCACTTTGGGCATGGTCAGCTTTTCCCTTTGAGGATGGTAATGGGTATCTTCTCAAAATTACACACGGACCGAATAAAATAGACGCAGAAATATTTAACACAGTTAAATTCATAAACGCTTTGCAAATTTTAAAAGTTAAATCGCAAATTCCTTCTATTATCAATGAAAATCAACACAGCAAACCTCTTGGACTATCTATAAAAAAAACATTAAACACCGATACTAAAATAGCCATACAAAATATAACTCATTTGAACGCATCTGATATAGATAATATGTTTGCATTCGTTTATGCCAGGGTTAAAACAGTTAAAGATAATGTTTTCACATCGAGTCTTTATAAGAAGCAAACGAAACGTGATAATGCTTCTATTGTTTGGAATAACGGAGCTTCTTTTGGCGTTATAAAATTCTTTGTTTCAATTGATACATATTTACTAGCCATTATACAAGAGTTTTCCGTGGAGACAAATGGACAAGACTCGATTATTCACACAGACACCGAAATGAATTTTGACACGTATATCAAACCTCTACGCAGGACCTACTGTATTCACGCAGTTCCGGTAGATCAAATTGAGGAGAAGTTTATGCTCGTGAATAAGTACACGTGCTTATTTCCAAACGACGTAGAAAAGAAATAATGCGTACAACCCATTGGATTTGCTTATAGTAGCTGTATAGAGTATCTGTACATTTGTGAACAAAAATCCTGTATAAGTTGTATATGTTAATTTCCTTATGCATTCTTAATATTTCTATATCAGTTCAATATTATTCAATATATAGATCAATATATAGATCATTATCATTAAAAATTTTAAAAATTCACTGTACTTTATGAAAAACATATACAATCCGCAATATTTTGTAAAAAAAAATATAGACTATATACGATGTGAAGACGCGAGTGCATCCATATGACTCCAATGTCACTCGTTTATGCGTCACCGAGCTATATGTCCCGAATCATTTGTGCATTCGAGCAATTGCTTTTACCCGTGAGGAATACAAGGAAGCGATGAAACGGCGAAATTGTAGAACGGATGCTGAGAGGGTTCTATATACGGAGGGATATTATTATTTCACCAGAGTCCCCCTGGAATATCGGCTCGTCGCCTCAGGCCATGTAATCATGAGGTTGGTTGCTTCCTCGGGTCAGGGATTCGGTTAGGCTCGTCGTACACTGGACCGTGATCGGAAGGTATAATCAACCACGCGATTCCTTCGCACTGCTACGTGTCCTCATCTCGCTGGCTCGATATGGATAGGTGCGGTTGGCACGTATATCCGCCGGTGGATATTCTACGACGCTATATGCAACACTACATACATTCTCCGTTACTACGTATGGTGCAAACGCCAATCGAAATCGAACACCCTCATCGTGTTTCGAACCAACAGTAAGACCCCGCCCATGAAACCCCTATTTTCTACCTCAATTGAAAGCCCGTTTCCAGTTATCTATTCAAACATACTTCCCTTTGCTCGCTGGCATGATCGAAATGCTACCTTCATCACCAAACAAGATGCCATTTTTCTGTACAAATTGAATATTAATTTTCCGACATATCAGACGGAAGTCGAAATGGTTCTGTAAGCAGTTCTTATACTAATAACGGATTATCGGAGATGCTATGAACGCGCTATCAATCCAATGACGAATATTCGAGGTTGCCGGAACAGCCGAAAGACTGTGCAAAATTCTCAATAACATTGAAGATTCGTCGACTGGAGACTCGAGGAGAGTGGGCAATTTGCACGCCAGCGGATTTCTAACTGTATTTTACGTATACTACGTATAGGTGAAAACCGACGAACGAGCAAGCGAAACTCCTCGAACGCGCTGACTCGATTTTAGTAATTGAAAGAGCGATTGAAAGTGTCTCGGAGAAATTCCGTTAGTCTTCAGCTCGCAAGGCATTGAACATGGAGCAGTTCTCGTCTCGTTTCTTCGAAATTCTGTCGCCTTCGCTCTTGCGAATATATTGAGGAAATGTTCTCAACGAGGAAGTACACATGACTTCTCATTCCCAGTGAATGGAGGATAAATTTTCGCCAGCCAGTCGATTGCTCTAGAAAGGACGAGTTCATTACCAACTTCCGTTACGTCAGCCGTCGAAACTTTGCTCTGAAAACTGGAAGGACGATTTGATCTTTGTCGATGCCGGTGCTCTTGGGGCAGGGACTCGTTTTACTGCGAGGGGTAGCGCTACTTTAATGTTTGTTCTCGAATCAGTTCGCATACGTCGTTCCGTATTCCAAGATCGGACTCTGCAAAAAGACCGAGGAAATGCGGGCAAGAAGAATCGAAAAGGGCAGAACGTAATACGAATATCGTTTCAGTTGAAAACTTCAGTTTATTGTGTAAGTAGGAAATATCCGAACCAAGCACAGAACATTCCATCTTATATTTATAGCTTAAATAGGAGCGTCACTTTGTAATAAGAATCCAGGGCAAAAAACTGTAGAAAAGAAAAAAAAACACGCAAATTGAATGTAAATATCTCGTCCGTTTCGTGCAGAATCAGATCTCACCACGCGAACTCATAATAGTATCACCACACTACAGGGTCGACTGATAAATTCGTACGCGTATTATAGTCCGTGCTGAATAAAAAGCCGGTAACGATTTGCGGAAAGATAAGGTAATCATAAACGGAGAAAGAGAGACATAGATAGTGGAAAGGTGGGTTGTACCGGTCCGACAGAGGCGCGGTTAGCTCTGCCAGATAAGCTAAATGCTGATATCACTGCAAAATTACGATAAAACCACGTGCATATGTGTATGTGTGTGTGGGTGCACAAGTGCTGATGAGGGTGAGTATGTGGTACTTCAACGAGGCTCTATCAGGCGCTCTCTATTGCACAACGAGTAAGCGAGCTAACCAACGAAAGCTCTACACCTCCCGTCAATTTACTAGGCACCCATAATAGTGTGATTTTTGTATGCCACATGTTCCCAGAGAGCGATTTCAGCAGTAAATACCAGTTTCCGAATCGAATCCCCCGGCGCTACCCCTCTTTCTCTTCGTTCCTCATCACCAATCGTTCCAAATTTCCGGACAACTTTAATAGCCTTTGGACGTTGTGGTTAACCGCGCTGTATATACAACTAACGCGATGCGTATATCCTTGGCAAGTGCAAACACAGCATTCTTCAACCGTCGAGTGTCAAATCGTCGTTAATCCGCATCATGGAATACTACAAGGTTTCACGTATTGTTCATACTTTTCACCTTCCTGTTGTGTGTGTTTTTAGCTCTGATAGTGCAACAGACTAAACTCTTTAACTCTCAACTTTTCTGTACAGCATCCGTCAGCCAGATTCTCTCCGTCAACTCTGGAGTTCTTAATTAACATCCGACATCCCCCTTGAGACACCCCCATTCAACGTCCACAAAGCACTTTCGTACTACACCGTCAGATTACAGCCCACTCCACAATAGCTTGACAGAAAAATTAATCTGGTATGATAGTGTGGGAATTTTTTTGCGCAAAGAAAAATTTATATTCGTTTCTTTTATCAATTCGTTTCCCTTTGTTGCACACTCTGGGTTATCACAATTTAATCTTTACTCATTAATTTACTGTGGCTTTGTCTTCTTGGTAGGGACCACATAGCTGCGACGTATTACCATTTATCACTCCCAACCTACAACTATATTCCATCTACTTCAAGCTGAATAATGAAATGCCTTGGAGGTCCCTGAACAGGTACAAGAGATTTATTTTCCGTTTAGAATACACCGGATTCTATTCTCACAAAACTCGTCCTTCCTTGCACCATGATACGTCGAGATGTCATTGTCCCGTGTCGTCGTCGAACATTAGTTCTCGAACGTGTGGAACGTCGAATTGAAAATTCCTGATCCTCGGATCTACCGTAGCTCAAGTTCTATGGCTGGAGGGAATGATTTCACTGTGAATCTTCGGACATCCCTTCCCGTAGCATTCTCTTAGTTTCTCTATTTCTCTCTCTCTCTCTCTCTCGTTTGGTGTCTTCTCGAGTCCAATAGATACATAAGACTCGGGCCATACTCGATTTACAAATTTATTTCCATGAAGGGAGAACAAGAGGGAGAAATGTCTCTGGAACGCTGACTTCGTTCTCAAGAAAAATATGTAGGTACGTCTGCGAGAAAGAGAGAGAAAAAGTAGAGCGAATAGGAGATTCCTTCGAAAGCCAAATACGCGGTTTTAAATTGTCCGTATAAGAATGGTGAGAAAATCCCACTTACAGCCACAATTCGACGAAAAGAGAAAGAAGACAGTAGACCAGAAAACGAGAACATAAGGTATTGAGAATCGCGATAGTCGCCTCCAGAAACCCTTACTTCCACTGACTCTGGGCACCCTTTACCCCGATGCACACCAGCACCGAGTTCCTTCCTACTCTGAGTCGCTCTTTCTCTCTCCTTTTCGCAAACCCCTTTCTCAGCTGTGAGTGTGCGTTTTGGTGAAACGCGAAACGAGGTCCGCTATGCCGAGACCTCGAAGAGCTCGTTCGCTCGCCTGGCCGAACGCGCGCTGGAGAGGGTGGCCGAAGTAACTTATCGCCTAATAAATTCCAGCCATTAGACTACGGGGAAGTAATGGATGTACCATTTGCACCCTCTGCGTCTCGTACCCTCACTTTCCTCCTTTCTCCTGCTTCCTCTTACTCGGCGTTGATATCCAGCAACTTCGAAGTGCACCAGTGCTGCAAGCTCGTCCAGGTTCGAAACCATTCCCATACTCCAGCTTCAGCCTTCGCACCCTTCGCCTTCCTTCTTCCCAACTCCTTCGTTCCACGTTAACGTTACGAGAATCGAGCGATATCGATTTAAAGTTTCGCGGTCTTTTTCCAAGTGTTTACGCGAAGATCCGATTAGGAACTCCCGCATGATCAGCCTCCAGGAAGTGATTTATACATTCTATAGGAAGAGCGAAACATACGATTGTATGTGCTCTTGTTTTACATTCTCATTATGTTTTAAATGAGACATATATCTGGGTTACTGTATCATATTGAATTTAAACTGCAGGTAATTTCTTCAATTAACATAAACTGAGTTATTTAGAGGTTTTCCAGCATGACTTGGTGGATGCAAAAGTGCAAAACCTCTTCTAAGTATTTAGTTCTACTTTAGAATACGCATTTTTTTAAATGCCAACTTTTAAGTTATCGACTACGAGACCAGAGACTTTTGTTTCGAGATCGACGTCGAGATGACGATAGACGAGCCGAAGTGAACACTTGAAAAAAGTCACATCAAGGGTTTTTCTCGCCACTCGAAAGATCGGATGATAAAGAATCGAAGTTCTTTCTCGTTAATACCAGCGAATTCGAGAGGTCGGTACTCGTTGAGAAGTTGATGGAAGGACGAGGGCTTTGTTTGGAAAAAGTTTTGCAGACGTTCTGTGAAGGACATCCTCAAGCGCAAATGACGACTTAACTACGCAATACTTGGAAGGATACTTTAGTTTTCTAAAACTCATAATTACTGCTTCAAAGTTTATGCTCGAGGTGAGACGCAAAAACATGATATAAATCAGTAGGTAAAGTAAGTTATGATCAGCCGCACGCTTTATTATGTAATTAAACGTATAGAGACGATACATGAGTAGATATAGAAGAAATCGATTTGTCCAGAAATACTTCGAGTTAGACGGAATTGTTAAATAAATGTATATCAAGGAGAATAATTGAGATACTACATCTCAGTGTCAGACTGTAAAAACGCGGTAGCGAGTACATCGTGGCTTTCGAAAAGTGTTGTATCGCCTCTCGTCTCGCATGTGCCAATAAGAGTATCGAAAACGTAGAAGAAAAAACAGCGAGGAAGCTCTGAACACAGCATGACTCTGTCGGTATAGCCGACATTCTTCGGGGCCGAGGCTTTATGGTTATATTTATTGCCTGAGCGAAGCGTCTACTACTACTACTACTACTACTACTACTAGTAGTGTTAGTACCACGAGGTTCGTGGTGAGACTGTTCTCTCTCGTTCTGGAAGAAAGCCGATGAGGAAGAAAGAGAGGAATAAAAATAAAAAAAACGTGAAGCGAACTACGTCCCGTAAGTAGTCGATAAACCGATTCTCGATAGACAAAGGAAATTCTCGTAGCCATGCGCGCCCGCCTATACTTTTCGCTCTCGACTCTCTCGTCCCCCTTTTCGTCTCGCCTTTCCGTGGTACACAATAAAAATCGTAGTCGGCCTTCTCTCTTTCTTTCCCTCTATAGCTAGGCGAAGAAAGCAAGGAGATGGGAATAAAATGAATCTGCTGCATAATGCAAGTCTCGACGTTCGATCTATCGTTGAGGATACAGAAGGAGCGAAGGGAATGGAGCTAGCTGCTGAAGAGATATAGAGCTGCAAGGACGGGTGAGAGAAAATCCGCGGTCTCTTCTTTCTTCACCGTTTCCTTCAGCCATCGATTCCCGTGGTCTTTCACCGAGACAGTGGTAATAGCAATACTCATTGGTGTTTTGTTTCTGTTGTATTAGTGTAAGCGATACAGTCTTGAGACAGCTTGGCCAGTGATTGCAGCTTCCTAGTGAATGGCCTGTGAAACGTATTGAATAGAAAAAGATACAAGTCTGCCAATGACCGATTGTTGATCGTATCTCAATAGACCATACACTGTACAGTTAACCTTAGGGTCATAGAAGACATCCGTGGAAAGCTTTATCTCTGTGCTACACTCTATATCGAGAATTATTTACCCGTCTGCAAAAAAATAGATTCGTACGTTTTCGAATGATCCCCGACTCTTGAAAAGCAGTATAAGAATTGCTTTAAACGGCTTGCGAAATTTTTATAGCTCATAGCTAGTTATTCTGAGGAATCAATTAAAAGTTCTTCATCCACGTCGTCGTCTTTGTTAGTTTCTCGTCAGACAAACTCGGACTTTTCTTCTCTGTCGCCTGTCGTTGTCATCAAGTTCGAGAAACGTTATAATCTTAAGTCTGCCATGTTTCTCTCTGTCTCACTCTTATGTTCTCGACAGTGCTGGTCTCAGGCGCAAAGAGGTATTAAGGAGTTTCAGAAAGCGCGTTGGGAACAATGATGCGAAACGGTTAACTCAATAATGGATATTGGACGAGGGTAGCCTCTTCTCGATTCTCGCCGCCTTATTCCCAGTCCCTTATATTCTCACTGTTACTGTGGCTTCGCTTTCCTAATGCTCCGCTATGAGAGGGCGAAACTTTAACCCCGAGCACATCGAAAACGAGAAGGTGGAGTTTGGATAGACGCGACTGGAGGTAATAGTAGTATTGCATTAGCAATAACTCTATAGTCGAATGCCACACAAGTTAAACCTTTATAAGTGACGGACTCCAAGAAAGTTGTGGAAACTAATCCTTTTCAGGTCTCCTCACTATTAGTGCGGACAGAGTGTTTCCCGTTACAATTGACGCATTGAGAGTTCCTGAAGAATAAGAAGGGAAGAAAAATACAAGTTACTCCAACTCGCCAGACCTGAGCTCATAACTTATGCGAAGTCCAGTTGCAGTGATCTTGAAAATGACGTGATCAATGTATGCTGACAGTGGCATGACGTACCGTCAAGAGATCTCTCCGTTCCAAAGGACGAGAATGATGACTCTACAAGGTAACGCGACAAGAAGAAATATGAGGATGTGGAAAAGGAGTACCAGAGGAGGAAGAAAATTGCGTAACGGGAAAGGATATCGGTGAAATCCCCTGCAGGACTCGTACAACGGTATCGTCGACAGGAGCACGTTTTCCCCCGGGTGCATACCCCCTCCTTGTTCTTCCTCATTCAGTTCTTCTTCTGCCTTCGCTTCATTCTCTTCTCCGAGATTGCGGTCTCGTTCCCGGTACTTTCGTGGTTAACCGATTTGAATAATGCAATTCATCCCGGTAATGAGCGCTGCAACATAAGACACGACTATATCCACTGAAGGCCGACGCCTCTCTGGAACATAGCTTATATGTATCAAAGTTTCCAACCTCGCACCAAAGCTCCCACGTTCATGTTCTCTATAGATATATATCTCTGCTTTATAGCATATAGACCTAACCAAGTACATGCAATATATAATATCTCTACTCTGCGAATTCTATACAGAAGTTAAGGTAACATGTATCGAGCGAGAATAGGGGGTACGGAATCTGTTTTGCAATTAGTACAGTTTCTGTATTCGCTGCAATACTGAATGAAGAGGCGGAAGCTGAGCATGTATGAATCTTCGAATTCTCTTGAATGAACTTAAGACATATTCATCGATGTTGCATCCGATCAAATATGTCATTGCATTAGTCTGTGCATTTAAACTGGAATGAACTATATAACTCTATAGACAGTCAATACACAAGTGCACTTGGGCAACTGCTCAGAAATGTCAAGGATTTCTGTTATAACAGTAAGTTTAATTATATATCTCAGAGTAGACAGATTCTTTACAAATAAAAACACAAAATACAATTAGCAAAGTGTAATTAAAGCTTGTCCAGCACAGATTTGGTTGCCTTTTGTACATCTCCAACTATATGCTTTACTTGATTCTCCTCTACTAAACTGCATACAGAACCACTCTCGCATCTCGAAATTTGCGGTTGCGGCAAGGGCACACTATCGATGAATATCCCCAGTCCGGCGTCCAGCGTCGAGACAGCAACACCAATACTAACGGCAACGACGACGACGACGACGACGACGACGACGCAATCAGCCTAATTCACTTTTAATTAATATAATGCCTCGGCAGGGACCGCTCGGTTGTTCGAGTGAGACCCTTCTATTCGCTACTGCAAGGGACATTAGGCAACATAACGAGGTAAGTACACGTTCAAGTCACGCGACACGTCGCTCACCCGTTTCACTGCTGGTGCAGCGGCGCGTTTCGTCGCGTGACAAGACCATCCCGTTACTGCCGAAGCACCCTGTAGCGCCTTCAGCGATATACAGCGACAGCAGGAACAGCAACATAGAGTATTATAGAAGGCACAGAACAGCCCTCGTCCTATGCGTCGTACAGATCCTCCCAGTTCTCTTCCTCGTTGTCGTTGTCGTCGTCGTCGTCGTTCTCTTCCTCTCTTTCCACCCTGATATGCCGGAAGCGTCGAGCTTCGGCAGGCGACGGGTGCGCGGCTTCTCTCAAGACTTCGACACAACTCAACGTATCTATGCATATACATGTATGTGTACTATGTACACCAACGTATACTCCTGCTTTGCATGCTCGCATTCCCGCTCCACCATTCTCCGGCTGGAGATATAGCCTTTTTGTCCATTAACGTGATTAAACGTCGCACGAAGTTAACCCCGAGACACCCCAGCTGTAGTTATATACACACTTTTACAGTGGTATAGTGTATTTATATATATACATATAGGTACTTACATATAAATGGCTAGATTCGTCGATTCTCAGTTATATATCATTTGCCTAAAAATGGTTACCTATGAAATACAAAATTTGATAATGTCTGATGATATCGCGAAATCATTTTGAAATCCTCAAAGTCTATAGAAACGTCTTACAACATTATTGTAAAACGGTTTAACTCATTTTTCTCCAGGTACGTCGTTTATGTGTAATAAAAAAATTATAAACTTATTCGTTTTTGTAGTTTGAATGAATAGTGATCAAAGAATGTTATAAAGTTACATGTCTTCGCCCTTGCAGCTAAATAAACGTCTTTTTTAGGCATGGTAAAATATAACAGAGGTGCGTATACTCGGGTGCAGAGGTTATGATCCCAGACAACAAAGCCTTTGTGGAATAATATACAGTACATATATAGGTATAGTAATAGTGAAAGGTTCGTGCGTGCGGATCCGTTGACGTGTAAATTAATCGCTGGATAAGACGAAACACGCAAAGCCACAACGCCCATCTACTCCCCATGTTGGAGGCTAGCTCTTTTAGTCTCTATAAATTATTCGCGCCCTGCGCACTCGCACAGATACAAAGGGTGAGATAATGTCGTCGTGCTTGGCAGTCGACGTAAATCCGGAAGAAGAAACCACACTTCTCTCGCTGCTCATACCTCTTTCCTCTAATCATTTTATAGGAGTGAGCATGCCTTACGATACCGTGAATACTCTGCTGTTATCTCGCACACTAAATAATCATTGGTTGAAACGAGACGGAGAGATTTTTATCCTCGAATTCCAGACGAAAAGTCTTATTGCTTTTCGTATAGTCGAAAGTGTACGACAGAGACTCACGCATAAGGCTCGCGATGACCCTTTTGGTTCTTTGTGGTCTCTAGATCTTTTATGACATTGGTTAGGCGAGGAAAGCATGAAAGGAAGACTTATAACGAAAAACAACGACTACAAATAAAGCCTATGACGACAAAAAATACATGTACATATGTATATATATAGTGCTAAAATGTACGCCCTACACACTCCGCACGATTTTTATTGAAACGGAATTCTCGAGAAAGCTATATTCTATCTCCCTCCATCGTTCTTACTGAGTGTAGACAGCTAGATTCTCTGGCAGGGTTCCCCCGGGGTATCGGGTCCACGAACCCTCTCTCGTTCTCTCTACCTCTATCTCGGTTAGCTCCGTGCGACTTAGGTACCTTGAGTCTTCTTCTTTTCGTCCCCTCGCTTCTGGGCTATCCCACCACTTGCTGTTTGTGGTTTGTTAGAAGGACGTAACAAATAAGGTAATCTTCCTCACATATAGTCGGGTTGTTGAGGCCGGATGCTCCGCTGACTCTAAAGCAGCAATGCTCGCGATCCTAGCTTTGCTAGCTCGATGGTTGCCTGCCAGCAGAGAATAGTTCGTACGCGAGGGTGCTATGGGAAATGGTAGCTGGAGATGAAGGGGAAGAGAAAGAATGCTCGGGAAATCGAGACAAAGAAAGCGAACGGAATAAGAAAGTAAGAAAGGGATATGGAGGAAGGAAAGCATGTAGCAGACGTGGTTCGCAGCGCTCATGAAGAAGGGTTGAACTAGTCAGGTGTGTCTGGTTTGAGTCACGATGAAATTCTAACCTCTCGCTCTCACTCTCACCATTCGTTTCCCTCACGTTTTCATTCTCTGCCATTTTGCTCACACTTCTTCTCTCAGTGTTGTAACAAGAAGAGAACCACGCCGAGAAATATATAGAATGAAGAAAAAAAAAAGAAACGACGGGGAATCGAGTTCACGCATGCAAGAGACCCCTGCAGGCGGTACGTGGCTTGAAAGCACGAAACTCCGTCGACGAAGGCGCCAACCAACCAGCGACCACTACATTCTGGACTTCTTCATTACGGGATCATGTACAGAGTGTCGTGCGAGGCCTTGAAAATACCCTCAATGTTCAGCTCCCACTCTCATCTCATGTTCTGATCAGTCTGGTTGACTTCACACTTTTTTCTCTCATTTACTCATCTACTTTGTTTCAGACGGGCAAAAAATGATTGAGATTTCTTCTCAATCGCATTGTTGTTATCCATTGAACCAACATTTCTTTTCCAATTTTGTATTGCGAAATATTTCAATTTCTTGCCTTGGTAATTCTCACGTTAGTCAAAAAATGTTCTACGTGACCCACATCAACCAAATATGAGTTTACATGTATTTTATTCCTTGAGTTTATTTCTGCCCACGCTTGCGATGCTTCAGATTGCTCCTAGACGTGCCTTCTAGAATGTTTTTCCTTATTTGTGTGATAAAATATGCGGTCTCTTTCGTCCACAGACAGACAGACAGGCAGTTCTAACTTCAAAAGAGGAATTTTGAAACGATAGTGGTGGGTCAGCTACACGACTGGTTCTCATTCTGGTGAAACGTATATTGTGATATCGTTGTAGCAAATTAAAAAATATCCCCCACCGCGAAGAGAACTTGGAGAGGATGAACCAACAAGACGGGGGTTTTGAAACGGACTACAGGTGGTAGAACTTTGGTTGTGGGATGGAAGCTTCCGGTAGCCAAGGAGGCAGTAGATGAACTTCTCTCGCTTCGATGCACGTCAATTCCCGGTGGTACATTGGTTTATATTTGTTATATATCCAGTTCAGAATACACAGGGCTTTCGTAAATTGATAAAAGTCAATCACAAATCACACAAAATTGAACCACAATAATGACAATGGCATTTTAACTTCACGCTTTGCCTGTTACTATTTTGTGCGTACCCTCAAGTTAAGAGCTGTATCCATAGGTTAAACATATACATATAGCTGTGTTTGGCTTCCGGTGTACAAATTCTTCACCATCAAGTCTTTGGATTTCAAGAAAAACTGTTCGTAATTCGTAACCAGCGTAAAATGTACTAATGCTTTAGAAAAATACGTAAATGAAGTCAAATATAAGTATCATATTAAGTATAACGCTTGCAAACTCGCTGCAGGCCTGACAGACTTTGGACCACACGTCAATAATCACTAATCACTAGGGTCGGGACGTTTACGAGTTTATACTGTAGCCTTCAGTTGTTTTCAATCGTTTAGCAATGATCAAGTCGCGAACTTCCGGGTCAGTAATTTTCCTATTAATTAACCTTTTGGCGGACTTTTATAGATCAATCGTAGACGAAAACGTTCTCTTTGACGCGCTGTATGGTACAACCTTTTAGAGTCTTGCAATCTTTGGAGTGCGTAACGTGTCACGGGCAGAATGAGGAAGGAGAGGATAAGAACGTTTTAAAACGGGCTACAGGTGGTGCATGGAGAGTTTCCCGTAGTCGTCCCATAGCTCTTGCAAACTATGCGAATGCTCGAGAAGCTTTTTCATTCTCCCTCTTTCAGTTTACTCATCATACTTGGTCTCGCGGAAACTTGGTTTCTTGAGATTCTTGGAGCTTCATATACTATTCGTATATATGCACATAGCGACTGCAAGCACGCATATACATATATAATCAGCATCGCACTCCTTGGTAGGGACTTGCGCCGTGTAATTACAATTTTCTCCACGTAAGTCTTCTGCCTGCTCTAAGAACGTAATCCAACCGAAAGACTTAAATGTCTGTGAAATTAGACGTTAAGAGATATAATCCCCTACTGACAGATCAACGAGCTTTAGTAATTTCGTAGAAACAATGGTCTTCCCAAATGTTTTTTCTTCTGTCC
>JABMBT010014100.1:0-24648 GCA_018906895.1 Odontocolon sp. PSUC_FEM 10030002
ATTTTAATACGAGGTCGCGAACTCTTTTTTCATGTACTCCTCGTCCCGATTTTAGTTCTACAATAACATATGACAGAAAACGAAATGTCGATCAATCACGATTAATCATCTATCGTTTTCATATTCAGACTAAAATCGAGTGACTTCGGATTGTCGTTATTAACATCTCGAACGTTTGACTATACATATGCAGAAATATAGATAACCAGAATCACGATGGCGCCGTTCACCGTGCACTCTGGCTCGTAAAATGTATCTGTCTGCTGGAACAGGCTTTATCGTACAGCTCCCCGCTGTACTCCACCCGCCGCTTTTGTCCCTTTTAATTGTCGGCGAGTAGTCCATATCTACGTCTAAACCACCAGATAGAATCCAGCCTAGTCCTCACTGTCCAGTCACTTCTGTATGCATTGCGCACATGCACACATGTGGTTCCCATGCCACGTATACACAAAAGTGTATAAGGCTCCATCGAAAAAACAACAAAAACAACATCAACTGATTTATAACCCTCGTACAATCGTTAAACTGATTCGATAGATTTTATTGCGCTTACGCCGATTCTCTTTCCCTTCCCAGCAGCAACATCGATGCTACAGCCGTCCCTCCATGTGTTGTTTTTTCTACTTGCTTTTCGTTTTTCATTCCATTGCCCTCACCCCCCCCCCTTCCCCAGCGCGCTTCCACTAGCCATAGACTTTTTTCTCCTACTTGCTCACTCTCATTCGCTCTACGCGCACATAGTTTTTGTTTTTGGTTCTATTTCAGGATCACAGGTCCGTTCCTCCCTTTGGTTTTGGGGACTAGACCGCCGGCGCCGTCAAGCTTTACGGTCAGGATTAACCGAACGTTACCTGGCTTAAGCACGGCAACGTGAATGTTCAAGGTTCGGGAGCCAGTTGTTTTTATCGTCGTTCGGCTAGATGAAAATATTCTCGGTGTGAGAACTTTCCGACGTTGGGATACAATGCAAAACATACGAGAATGTACAGATAACAATAAGGATAGAAAGAAAATAAATGTTCCTACATCCCGACGGAGTGCAGGAGTGCGTTTGCACAGTATGTCGATCGACCTGCCATTCCCGAGATACCTATCCTCGTAAAATCGCACTCGCGTAAAGTGCAGCTGTTAATAAAATTTCAACGAAGATGAGGTGAACGAGGTTAAATTTAACGATCTCATAAATTATACGGATATATTGTTGTGTGAATCGTGAGTTTCCTCTCGTTTCTCCTGTCTATCTCCGTCCGTCAGAAGCCTTGAATGAAGAGAATCTGTCGAGCGCGAGCTCTTTAAATCGTTAGATAAAGCGTTATGCATGAGAACATTTTTTATATCACGATAAACGGCAGCGGTATTCTCCATATGTTTTGTAACCTCATATTTTCTTAATTTCACTGTTCAACTTGTTATATTTAGATTACACAAGAAGAGTTCGCGACTCGAAGTTATTAATCGGTCGAGCGATACATTCTTCCGCAAGCCTCGAAGATGAGAGGGAGAGAAATGAGGACAGGAGACTGACTCGCACTTTCTCTCGTCTCGCTTCTAAAGCCCTCGCCCGATACTTAACCCACGAACACGCATCGGCCAACGGTATTTGAAAAGTTTTCCGAACAATTAGGATTAGCCCGGCTGTACCCTAAGGCTCTATAGATTCCGGATGGCGGTGCGGGTACACCAACAGATACGGAAGTGCGCCAGAACAGTAACCTATACACTTGCTGATATACTGTGGAGAGGAAGGGAAGCCGGGTGAACAGTACCACAGGGAAACTCGCTGGTTTGTAGAACCTTCGGGCAAGAACTACCAGCGGCGATACACATTAGATACCAAGTTCTTACAACTACCAAGACGCCCTCGAAGTCTTGGTCTACGCCAATATAAATTACGAGCGTACGATAATGCCCTCGGGCATTCGGTAAGGGAGCGAGCGAGCTAGCGAGGAATCCAACGAGAGAGCGGCAAGAGCAGATATCCCGATTTTCCTTGATTTTTCCTCGTTTATTCTTCAAACTGCTATAACTATATAAACGCTAAGGCATCTCTCGTCGAATACGAGTGCACAGATACAATAACGTTACATATATACCTATCGATTTTATTGGCATTCTTTATGACCGGACCGCAGGCCACGCCGAAGACCCGATGAATATCATAAAAGCCGCATGGATACCAAACGTACACGCGAGCCTGCGATGGTACTATAACGTATACGTGTATACAATCGTTGCCACCGTCACAGATTTACAAGGTATATTAATTTATACTTTCATTGCCGGGTGGTATAGAAACGAGCTGCTGGAACGTTTTCGTACTGTTTCACGTATTTCGCAGCGCGGAAAAAAGTGCTCCTGACGAAGTCCAGTGGCATTATCGTTAACGGTATCCAAGCAGGAATGGTTTTGGATTGGCGGACGATAAAGGGGGGTGAGAGGAGGAAATAGCAGGGGGAAAGCGACAAGCAGGGCAGTCCTGAGTCACGATGTGGCGGAAGAACTCGCCGAGGCGTAGAAGAATGTATTGATCTGGTCTGACATACCATCCGGGCGTGGGGCCCGTAAGCACGAGACACTGTCGTCTGCGTTCTGCACCCTCTGGATTCCTATAGATCCTCCGCATCGAGTGCCTCTCACGACCTGCAGCATCCCCGGTAAAAACCTCACCTCCTTCCATTCGGTCCACGAGATCGCGTTGTCGCAATATAAAAATTCTCGAAAAAGCCCTTCTACGTTGACAAGGTAAGAAGGAAGATAGAAAGGCTGCGAGTGAGAGAATACCAACCCCGAAGAACGTTTTAGGAATACGAATTTTCTGACGAAAATATATCGACGACACATAGTCACTATCATGTGTGTCTGCCTGTACGTCTAAAAATTCAATTTGTTCATGACCTTTCCGAATTATTATTTTTTTACGTCTAGTTCTGTAAACGTTATTATCACCATATACTCTTTGACAGTCAGAGACAGCAACCCCATCCTTACATTCATCCTTTCGCTCGATGCATAGCACTCGGAAATCTTTTATAGCTGGTCTCCCGAGCACGAACGTAAATACGTGTCTTTTAACGGTGTTGAAGGACCTCTGCCTCTTCAACCATATACTTATTCTCAAGCAAACGGAGAGAGGCTGCGAGAGACCTTCACACATATACTTTTCCCATTCAATATATTCACTGGAGAGTACGTTTAGAACGTTTTCTTTCCATTGCAACCGTCTCTTTCATCGGCGTGTTAGTGTTTCAACAATCCCATAGTACATTTCAAAGATGAGAAAAAGATCCGTGACCAGATATCGCAATGAAATTGAAAAATTGGATGGAATACACGTCATCATTGAAATATTTCGTTGTCGATTGTGTGAGATATTGGGACACTAAGAGTTTTAGAATATCGTCTGGGATGCTGGAGGAGAGGTAACGAGAAGAACGTTCCTTCTTTCGCTGTCTGTCGTTCGGAAAAATAAATAATCCTCGGAAAATAACGAAGGGCATCTCGAGGATTCTATCCAGGATACTATCCTCTTGGCGCTCTGTACGACTAATGCAATTTTCCTTTTCATTCGTTACCGTGAGGACTTTCAGTTCTCTATATAGTGATTGAGTTTCCCGAAACATGAGGCGAAATCACGGTAATAAGTTTATATACACACGTTTCTATATAGATTTATAGAGTTTCAAACTGTGGAGTGCAGTTGAAATATAAACTTCATGATGGATCCGAATGGCTTCTAACTTATGCTAAAATATCGTGTTAGTTGATTCGCGGCATAAAGCACAATTATTCTACCGATATGATTGACAGCTAACTCCAGCTCGTAATAAACTTTAATTTGCGACTGTAGTTATATACTGATTTTGCTACATCTGAACTGAGATATCTGTCAGATCGGTACGTCAGACCAAGTAGTAGACCGCTCACTCACTAGCAGCTACACATTAGTCGGAGTTGCAGGAGAGTCTCGTCAGCTACAAGTTGACCAACGCCACGACCGACCATTCCCGAACTAACTACGAGCTCGCTAATTCAATTGGCAACCCTCTCTCGCTGCTCTGCAGTGCTGGGTCGGCCGTGTAGCTTGAACCAAACCGATGACTGGCTAACCTACTTTCCACGGAAACTCTGAACCCCTAACGAATTTTGGGGTAGGCTTGAATTTTTCAGTCCCCTCCTCCCATTAGCGTACACGCAGTGAGTGATCAGAGCGCTACGACCCTCTTCCTTGTTTCAGTTCTCTTTCTTTCCAAATTGCCACATTGAATATACCCCTATAAAACGTCATTTTTGTCGATTTTATGAAATATCCTTCACTTTCCTGCCTCGTCTATATTTATCGTTGCTGTCCAACCAAGTGAATTACTCTCACATTGCTGTAGCTCGAATTTACGAATCGAACATTTTGATAAAGCTTTCCATCTTTTCGTGTGATGGAGACGCAGCTATATCTTTGGCGTTCACTCCCGTCTTTTCACGTGGAGAGTCGGGAGTTTCTTCTCTCGTCCTCGCTCGACACACGGTCTGACGCGTGACAAGATACGCATCTCCTCGGAAGCGTAGAAGAGCTCGCCTTGACAGATAGGGAGAGCTCGAAGCGTTAAATTAGTCGAGCTATGTCGACTCGATCTCGCCTGCTAGCTTTTCGCTTCCTCTTTCCCGTTCACCCTTCCGATCTTGGCGTATAGAATCACCCGCAGGTATTGCCTTATGCCCTTTTCGTGATCCCCTTTAGAATCTTGACTACCACTTTGATCAAACGAATCATGCGAGGCCACCTATAGCGAGTAAGTCCTATTGCATTCACTCTATTTTTCATATATATCTTTTTTTATCTATATTGTGCCGAGTAAGACGTTCCTTTACACAGAACAGGTATTAATGCGAGTGCGGAGCACTCTCTGTTGAGAAACGCTGGAGAACTTCTCACCTCCGCCTTCTTACGAGAGCAGAGAGATAGCGAGCCCCCGAGTTTCTCTCATCCCCTAAGAATTCCGGGACTTTGAACATACATATGCATGACTCCCGTTGAAATGCCGCTCGGCTTTCTCTATTTCTATCCCAGTCTCTCTCAGGCACCAATAGTTTCTGGCCAAGAGACTAAAAGGCCTCGAGAGAAGCGAAGAACCGGCAGAGGAAATTCTAGAAATTAGCTATCAACCACCGCGGATATTGCGGCTTTCGGTACAGCATCCGCTATGCTCACTCCATTCCATCGCATCCCCATAGGGCAAGCAGAGGATGTCATTTGGATCGATCCGATCGTCCATCACGATGAACCTTGACCCAGCTACCTATTTCCACTTTGCGGTAGTTGCAATCATATTCTCTCTTCCTATGAATCTCTGAACTTCGCATCACCAATGTCAACGTATATTATGATGAAAAATCTACTCCGTAGAGAATCAACATGATTACGATCAGAACTGAAATTCTATTTTCAGAAATCCTTCTGACGATCCGTACAACTGCGTTGGCTGTGTAGAGGCGAACTCGTATCGGCTTGAACATAATGTAAAACTTGCTACTCAGTTGTTTCATACCGGTATGGGGAACCGCGTGTATACCAAGAGATTCTGTTCGTTGTGACAGTGCGAGACGGTGTACGTAGTATATCCCGCGTGTGCTCTGGACGATGTTTGCGGTCGGGCTTAGGGCTAAGTCCCGCGATGTAATAACATGCATGCACGTCCCCGTCTAAAGTTTGTAACGAGCACGACGTAGTCGACGACGCCAACGTTATATAGGTGGATGGAGCGGCGAGAGGCAAAGGGGACAGCAGGGGGCGTAGAGGTGAAAACCTTATCCGTAGGTCGGCCTTGTTGGTTATACAGAGCCCGTTACGTGTGTCACGTCGACAACCGCGGGGGTAACTCTCCGCGTTCTCGCATATAGTACGTCCCGCGTACGTATACCCCCGGATTCCTGCACCCTTCTTGCTCGTCCTACCCATGTCCTCAGCCACCTTGTTGCGACGCCACCGCAGCGAACGTGTCACGCGTTTGATACCCAGGACTCAGGCGAGAAAACTTTCTGGAGCGCGTGTAACTTGATGCAATATCCAGAGCTCGTACGAAGATAAACAATGTAGTAGCGGACTCGCCTCCAGCTAGGTATTCATCTATCTTGACTGTTATCGTACAGTCCAGTCGTTCAGTACACTTTTAAATTTTCTTTTACTTTTCTAGGGCCAAGAGTTAATCCGATCTTAGCATCCGTCTACTCGTTGAAACATCCTGGAATTTATACAGGACTTCTTCGACTGGATATATTTTCATTCGACTTATGACAGGAGGATTGATGCTATATTATTCGAGAAAGAAACCTGAAAATAATCGAGATTCATCTTACTTGTCTCAAGGACCAGGTCCGATTGATTGCCACGGGCATACCTTCCCAACTCAAACATCTGCTACTCGTCAGCAGCGTATTATTCGAATATTTTTTCGCCTCGTATAAAACGACAATGCGGCCCACGACGTCAAAGCCGATGAAACGTTTTTCCAAGACGTCGACAATGAGGTCGCGACGGGTGTTCCATTGTCACTCGATGTTCGCGAATAAGGCAGAAAATTTGAATAAAAAGTAAAGGGGATAGCATTCTCGGGAGAAGAGGCGATGACTAGTGGCAACAAAGAGCGAGTATGGGACGATGGATAAACGAAGGATGAGAGCTGGATCGTGTACAGGAACGCATTGCGGGAAGCACAGCAACAGCCCGCGGGAACGCAAGAGGAGAAAACGTGTCTGGAGTGACAGGTCATTTTCCGGCGCGGAGCACCCGTTGGCCCTCACTCTGCTTCTTCGTACTACAGCTACTGCGTTCCTTTATCCAACGTGGTCTTACACTTATGATCAACTTTCTCGCTACGCCGTTCTCAGAGTTGCACACCAACAGATCCATGAGCTATCACAAACCTCTGTTACCGACGCCCACGAACGCAATCCTCAATATCTTCCCAGCAGACGAATTCGAGTTCACAATAACGCGTTCCTCCCCATCTATGTCTGCGTCACTGTTATCTAATTTGGTTGGTGTATAGCGTGGAATGTGGCCAATGAAAATGTTTCGGGTTATATCACCTATCTTCGGAGGTCAAGCTACAAAATCCGTTCAAGCTTCAAAAAAAGAAAAACATGAAAAAGGTAGTTCAACATATTTCGATCGTCTATTTGGATTTTGGGAAAGTCTTTATGATATTCGTAATCTGCAAAAAATTTCTGATCGAGTTCGACCTTAATAGACTGATAAAATTTAAAAAAAACTTGATTCCAAAATCCTTCGAAGAGAGAGTTGACAAATACCGAATAGAAACGTTTCATTAACAAACCTTAGTAATTGAGTATTAATAACTATACCTGATTTTGGTATAGTTAACTGTCAAACTCTCATCGATGTTCGAGACATCTCTAAACCGCGAAGGCATGCCTACATACCTACAAGGGGCACGCAATACCATTCACCATATTTTGCGTCGTCTGTAATATCCTACATTGCAATCTTGTACATGGGTCATCTGCCAGAAACGAATACAGAAATTACAAAATCCTACATGAGTAATCTCACAGCTACAACATAAAATATTCGGATCTTACGTTCATCAATACATGATGTATGTAAATAATAAAATTATACACGTAGCTTTGAACTGATGCGCGATAAATTTCTCGCGGATGTAACATCCTACCTGCCATGAGAGCTGCCATGGCATGTGAGATTTTACAACAATAAGGGTTTTAACGATAAGGTTAATTCATTCATTTTCTTATTAATATTGCGGTTGAAGAGTCTAGTTGAGCAATGGCGTCGAGGGAAACTATCTCAGGAATTATTTTCTTGTCACACGACAATGCAAGGGAGGAAGATGCAACCCGTCTTTCTTCGGAATCGGATGGTTTGCCCTCTTGTGAAACGAAGTTCGTGATGAGAATGGCTTATCATTTGTCCGACGAATTCTCACGATTCCAAGTTTCGGGAATGACGAAAAAGGGATGTGGAATGCATTCCAAGACTCGGAATTAGCACTCGCAGTAATAACGTGCCGAGTATGCGTCCCTTGGTCTATGAAATATTCGTGATGTACCCACGTAACTTTGTCTTGTTGGGTAAACTTCGAACACGTATTCTGGGCGCATGTATCTCAAACCCCTCACACCATGTATTTCATTATAAAGGCGAAACAACAAATTGAATTTGGTGAAAATATTTGTCGCTGCGTTGCATTCATACGATTGAATGAAACTTCTTTTCCCTTGATACATTCACATCTCCTTATTCTTATCTATTCTTTCCCTCTGAGACCCGAGAATTTATAAAGAAAAATTGTAAAGGTATACCCCCGAAGTGCGTTGTCGTCGATGCTTGGACAAACGCTTTCCACCCCAAATCCCGTCTTGTCCTTTAGTCGAAGGGTCAAAGCATACCCTCCGTCTGCATATGCGAATTTCCCGTAAATTCGTGTTCTCGAAGAGATGCTCTTTTTACCGAATTCTCGCTGGCGTCAAAGGACGAATGACGAAGGCTACCCTTATCAGCCGATCTATGTGTCCTCTCACTGGGGTTCTTCAGGATCTTTCATACCTCTTCGATATACCCGATTAGAATTTATATTGAATTTTAAAAGGTTCGACGATGAAGAAAGAAACAAACTTAAAATGTATAGAAATTCTCGATACAACGTCACTGCATTACGGTACTTTGGTGGCCGTACTATGATTTACCCGCTTAGCAATATCGATAGAAGAACGTTTTGACTATCAGCAAAAATCTCAACGCCGTTACTGAAAAATTCGTGCTATCTTCCCCGAGCTGACTATCACAGATATCAAGTAGAAAAAATTCCCCGGGGTGTACCACGTGCTTGCAGCTTGCTCGATGGCTGGCAGAATCTCTCGTGTTTGAGGGATGAACAGAATTCATCAACTCACGTCAGCGAGATGAAAGCTCATCCTCTGGTTTTCTCGTCAGTCTGCAGTTCGACTACCCATGCCTACAATAAACTAGACCCTTTCTGCTTCACATCTATGCATATTATAAAAAACGCTTTATTTACTTTACAATTTTTGTTGTCGCCACTTCTTACTATTCTGCAAAGCTAGCTCGTCACAATGTTTTCAGGAGTATACCTCATGACAATATATAACGGCTAAAAACGTGTGTAACGTGTATTGCCCGAATTCAAAGTCTTATTGTTTAGCCAATTGGCTAAAGATACAAAAAAATCGTTCTTTCTAATAAAACGAAGTGCATAATCCTAACGACAGAGGGAAACGTGTGAGAAACTAGTGAACTACCGCCATATATTTTCTTTAAATCCAAACGTAAATTGTTGGCGAGAGACAATTGCAACATTTATATTCAATTGAAGTGAGTGGTGGTCGAGGACACTAGCGGGATGCTTGTGCAACGAGAATGATCATTCGCTCAATGCTTTGGCGAGAATGTTGGACGTGCTGACTTTCTCGTAAGCAGCAAAAACAAATAAACACGTTGAAGTTACATAACTAATGAATTGTGCATCAGGGTTTACATAACGGGTTTAAGTTGGCGGCCTGGTTATGTCGTAAGGAGGTGGAGTAGTGAAAAGGTGGTCGTGGTAACACCGGGAGATATATCCCCTGTTACCTCGTTCTCACTCGGTAACGGTGCATGAATAACATGCATTTATGCAGTGCCGACGCAATATGTAAGGAGTCTCGGGCCGCTCCTTATCCGCGTGAGGACCAAGACGCCCTTTCCTCCCCTTGCCACCCCGTTTCCCTCATCCCTGAAGACAGCGTCCATATTTTAAGGTAGGAGGACCCCCCGACAAAGTGCTCGACCCGCGCGGTCCATGCATTTATGCAATGACGGGATAATTTCGTGTGCCTACTCTTCCAGCACTGTAGTACGGTCGTCCCGCTCGATTTCCTACTCTACGGCAGCGAAGGAGGAGAAGGAAAGAGGGGTGTTTCAGCGATGTAGGGATGAGCACCTAGGTATATAAATATTTTCTGGAATATCTCAACCTTTGTAATTGGTCGCAAAATTTTCGATATTTCTGCAATGATACTCGTGCATATTAATACAGTTACTATATATACTTCCGTTCTGTAATAATGGAATTAAAGCAGCCCAAAGTTAGAGCAGGTTGCGTAATCCATGCCTGAAGTCACATTTTATCAGAGTCGCATAGTCGATAATTCAATTAAAAAATCATCATCCAGTCAAAGCAGGACTTCTCTTCGCTGTATATAGTTCTATCGAAGCACATCCGAGGGTCCTCGGAAGTCTTCAATATGGAATTTCTCAGTGATATTGATGAACGGTAGGTTTTGTCTTTAAAACACGATTACATTAAAAACAATAGTTTAGGAGCTGTTGCTTTTGTTTATCAAGAAAGGAAGAAGAAAATTGTGAGTTGATCAACGATTTTATCGCAAATAGTGATAAATGTGATAAGGTATATGCGGATCTCGGGAATTCACAGTTTATTCTGCGCTGCACCTTTTACCCTGTAATTGAATAACATGTTTCAAAATACAGGCCGGATTCCTTTGGATGGTAAGATACGAAATACTTGATTCTACCCTCCGGCATATACAGGGTGAGGCACTAACTTTGGCCACTAAGAGACACCGTTTACGTATATCTCTTATATGAAGACTTATGACATATTCATATGACATATGAAGCCTGTATATATCCCTCTCATCCATCAGGAGTTGGGTCAATTCTTTTCTCTTGTTCTTTGTAAAACTTTTGTTATACCCTCGAAATATCGTTCGCTCTCTCTCGCCTCAGTCCTTTCATTGTTTCATTGCAAATCGAAGAACCCGGACGATAGAAGAACGATCGAGCAACGAAGGCTTCGACGCCCTATTTAAGTCCAGGCTTTCACCAAAGCCATTTCTTACTCGCCTCAGTTCTCGCCATGAAGCCCAGTTACACCTGGACTCGTAGCTCGTTTCTTAGACTGCTATTGTCTTATCCTGTGTCTCCTGTAGCCTCGAAAATACTTCACCTGGCTTGACGATATTTCGTGGTGTCGGAATAGTGGATAAATTATGGTTTCGCAAACCCAGAGACGACACGTCACTTGCTCCGTGCAGTAGAAAAATGGTAGTGGAACTGAGTAATGCTCGACGTGTCCTTGCATCTTATGAGAGAGGAGTTCAGTTTCGCGTCACAGGCGAAACAGAGACGGTATAAAGACTGGAGATGGGTTACGGTTTCCCATCAGTAACATGACTAATATATTGACCCCATTATAACGTTATTGCCCGCAAATACCAATACGCTATGTACGCATGTGTCGTTAACATGGTTACGTTTAAAAACAACGACGAGAGTTGAGGCTTCTTTTACGTGGTTAGTTGGAACGGTCGTGAAACCTCAGGCTCACTCATTGCAGCGGGAGAAGCAGCACAGTTCGCAGAGACGATGAGGCTTTATAAAAGGAGACCTCTGCTATGGGTTCACCTCTGCGTAACGCTACACCTATTATACCTTATTATGGCTACGACCTTCTTACCTATCTTCCTGACCCTACGGCTCAACATAGCGAGTACCTTTAATGAGGCAGTGCACGATGTTGGAAACTTGAAAGAGAAAAGAAAATCGATCTACCTGCGTCTTTCGTCGTGCCTCTGAATAAGTACCGGGCTGGAAAGAACGTTTATGGATGATGATGCGTCTGGAGAATTGAAATTTTAACGACGGACACGGGAACGGAAAGAACAAATTAATATTGTAATTCCTTTTATTTTAATAAAAAAAAAGAGTAAAAAAAAGGTAACGTGAGTGTCTAGCGAGAAAAGAATCTAATTCCCCTGAGAGAATTTTTTTACACGAGTGAATTGAGAAAAAAGGGTTTTGTCGATTTTTCTCCCCTCAGCAAGGCTCTGGAGCAGTGGTAGCACAATTCCTGGCAACCAAGACGTTGCGTACGGCAGAACAGACGGAAACGGTTCGTTCCTCGGGGTTAATGAGTCTCGAAACAGTAGGAGACCCGCCAAACGAAGCCCGACTGATCTCGAGTAACGTAGCCGAAGAGTTTTTCGTTGGCAGATCTAATCGGAAGCATGGTGGGAATCGCTCCTTCTACTTCTCCAAGTTGAGAGCCAACGCCAATTTCTACGCCGAGCGTATATAGTAGAATCTTGGGAAGATCTACGCGTTGAGGGTGAGAGATAGCGAAATGGGGTTGCTGTAGAGTTTCTCCTCCGGAAAATACCCCATCGACGCATTAACGAATTCTTTGGCGTGGCTATTATCGAGGAAATATTATCGTGGCAGGATTCTTAGAGGGTCGATGAAAGCCGAAATGTGGTGCTGTTCGGTATATGTAGGAAAGATTACACTTTTATTAAGTATTTTTACCATTTCAGCGCCTATTCCTTTTCGCATTCGGTAATTATTCATTATTTTCACAAACAAATTAAAATTTAACCAAATTATAATCGTACAGAGAAATGTATCAATTCTGTGTGTCATTTTCTTCATAACTATCAATACCAATGATCGTCGTTGCTCGTTTTATCAAACGATCATGGGATCGTCGGTGACTGCGAAAAGAATGTGCACTCTGAGACAGAAATCGGAAGCGAGTGAAAAAGGGCAACGGAAAGTATAGTCTAGAAACTTTATCCACTTTGCATGCTGATGGTTCGCAGATTCGGAAGACAAAATGGCGGGTGCAGAGAGTGTGCGACGGATAGAGCGCGGGGATCGCGATTCCACCTTCCTGCCGTAGCCCCTGTAATCGATTCCCTTTGTGCTGGCGTGCCGCACCGCCTCTCCAAACTTTGTAGCCAATTTACGAGCGACCAAGTCAGCGCCCTTCGATTTTACGCTAATCCGATGCCGATGTCGCAGTAGACGAGCCGAAGCGAGTTGGCAAGGATTCCATTTTCTATGGATTCCGTTCGACTCGCCGCATTTACGGTGTTCCTCCAACCCCCTGCATTCACTTTTCGCTCCCCTTCACCCCCAGGACAGAGATATACTAACACGTGCTCCCGCTCGTCACCCTAAAACACGGTAATAATGTATAACGAGGTTTATGAGCGCGAATTTTATCCATTCCAAGAGAGCAAGCAACTTCCTGAATTAACCTGGTCCGGTTTATCCGGAGGTACAATATCCCAGCAATTCACCTCAGCTAGGATAATCTCGTAGAATTTTTTTACGTTCGTAGTTTACCCCTGAGAATCTTTGACGGTAAAGAAAGTTTGAGCATTTGTTAAGTTATGTGTTTTTCACATAGTAACTCGAATCAACTTCATGTCAACACTATCGCAAAATCAGAATGCGTGTGAATAGCCTTGGTTCGTGAGGTCACGAACTTGAATATACTTATGCCGGATTAAAATTCATGCGGCCCTCATGCGTTTGTGGTTTACGTTGAGGGTGTTGAGACATTTTGGATTCGGTTAAGTCGCAAAAGAGAATTTGGACGCATGACCCCGGTTTCCGTATGTAGTAACATAAGAGAAGGGTGGCGTTCGTACTGCTACTGCTGCTGCTGCTGCTGCTGCTAGTACGAGCACCGACCCGCGAGCCGTTAGGGAGTCGAGTTGAAAGGGGTAAGAAGCCAAACGCTCGTAAAGAAGGTCAAACGGGTCATAAACGTTGGGGAAAGACCGGCACCGAATAGTGGCGAATGAAGGTTGCCTTCGAGGCAACCTTCCTCTTACAACCTCTCTCTCCTAGTCTTCCTGCGGGTGTTTCTGGAGCTTTTGGTCCGCTCATGCAACACACGCGAAATTCTTCGTCGAGTACGAAACGATCCCGCCAGAGACCATAGAATACGTATCAAGATATCTATATCGGCTAAAAGAAAAAAACTGTATAGCCGAGTCATCGTCGAGGGAGAAATTGAAATTCGCCCCTGACACTTGCCCCCCTGGGAATTGCAACAGAAGAGATGAGGGGTTGAAATGCAGTCGCATAAAAAAAAATGCAAAATATAACCGGGTTCTCGGGTTCCGCGTCGTTCTCACCACGGAATCATCGTCGCCGTCATTCCGGTGGCGAACGTCGATCGCACGTCTATCAATCGTCGACCCCGCCATCCTCTCCTCAGCCGCAAAACTTGCGGAATGTGGCTCGGTCAATCGAAAATTTCCGAACCTCATTTCCCGCCGTGGTGAAAAGAGTTCATCCATCTTCTTGGGGCGCTCATTCGTTCCCACATATTTTTCAAAGGACGGAGAGAGAGGTATTCCTTCGGATGGCCGAATATCTCGTAGTCTCAAACTATTATAGCATTAGGCAAGTCACACCTAAAAAAAAAGGAAAACGGAACGGAACGGCTTGAAAAACGGAGAGGTGGGAAAAAGAGTGAATATCAAGAAGGATTCAAAATGTGTTCTCAGTATAATATTGCACGGATTAAGTATTAATTTCTCACACAGTCACAGAATAATCAAACTACGTATTCATAATCAACATTTTTTTGTTAGCTCAAATTGTAATTGTACATTTCAAATGATTGAGAACTCAGGAAAATTTCTCAATATGTGAAATCGTATATTTTTCTTATTTTTTTCTTTCTACAACTGCTATATTTCATTGTAAGAAAAAAATCGAGGTCGATTCAAACCACTGGCGAATGACACGCTTCGGTTGAAGCACTTGGTTACGCGCAGCGTCCGCATGATATCCCGTCGAAATCGTATCAACTTAATTCGCATTCAGGGAACGAGTCCGCGAGAGTGGAGGGTCGAGAATCGAGAAAGCAGGGCGAGAGGAAAAGGGATAGGAAGGGTGAGGGTGAGAGAGAGAGAGAGAGAGAAACCCGGAGAACCGGGGTAGATGAGGGTGTATTATAGAAACTGTGAGGGTGGCTGAGGGAGAGACGGCCGAATGGTCGGGTGTGCGGAGATCGAGCGAGTGAACGTGGGAGGAGCGGTCGGTTGAGCATTTACCTGAGCGAGCCGGGACTTCGGTCTCGCTTCCGTCTCATTACTCTCGACTCTCTACACTCCGATTGAATTACCTACAATCAACATCAAACATTTTTAAACTCAATTTTTGTCTCCGCTTCAAGATAAAAAAACCCCGCGACTATACGCCACGTGTATATTTTGACTTGGCATAGATATTTCTTTCCTTTACCAACTTTACATCCCACATTGCCTAAGATTCATCGTACTTTTAGGTCAACCTTCGTAATCTCTCATCATTAGAATCTTCCTTGAGAACGAGCAATGGACCTTGCCTTAAAACGATTACATTAATTATTGGGAATTATGTTTTTGTATTGTAAACTGAACTAGAGCGAACTTCGAATTGGAAGATGGTGGTACAACGGAAATTGTTAAGACGTGAGTATTTAGATTCGAGAATAAAAAGAGTTCGTATCGATTGAATGTTGGTTGTCTGTCGTAAAAGCTAATTAACTAAAGTTTTATGTAATGCCGTTTATGAAATATTGTGCTTGGTTGGATCTACGGGATGTGCACTGTAGCTATGTACGTGCGAGGTTGAAAGGCCAACACGACATAAGCATAATTAGGTCGGCGGGTTATAGGGGGCGAGTACCATGAGGGTGGATACTGAAATAGTGTAACCCTGGCCTGGTCATTATGGTACATACTGTAACTAGAATGTAATGGTTGAAAAGCTTGCAGTGCCAGCCTGGCGAACCAGATATTTCAAAATCGCATTGAGAGTGCCAGAAAGTTAATTTGGTGATTTAACCTGGATTTACCAAGAATAACGTAAGTCAAAGAGGGTGAGCTCATATTAAGGGATTAATTCGGAGTCACAGTGAGTCTGGGAAAGACATGATTTCGAATTAATTTCATATTCATGTTGACGATACCGGGAAAAAGACATCAGGCATGGTGCAGGCATACAATTTAGCATTTCGTTATTAATTTCGTGGGCGACTCGAATACGTGCGTTCACAATCAGTCAACACCCACGTATTATGTATTTTCTGCGAAACGAGAATAATTTGAATACAACCACCCACTTGCCGAACAAGTGTATAAAGGAGGTTCAAATAATGCGACGATCTGACGATGTGATTTCAATCGAGGAAGTAATTTCAGCAAAAGCTGACGATTTCTCGGTACGTTCTTCCGACCTGGAGGGTATTTCAATGGACACGAATTTTTTTCCAGAAATTACATCAAACCAACTCGTCCTAACCCCTCATAATTCGTCAGATTTTAACGGTGGAGAGAGAACATGGAAGAGTAACGGGGATGGCTTGTCCAAATTTACTACCGAATTTTCTACGGCCTCGCGAAAAGCGAATTTGCTCAACGAATCGATAGTTTCGTGAATACCACTGCGTTCTATCAATCCCACTACGGCCTCCGGCCACAAAAGCCCTGCACGCTGAATTAAATTATTGTAGACGCAGACGTGTTTCCGAAAATTCGTAATACCGAAATTCAATCGTTGGCAGTCGATTGTTGTCCAGATGAGCATTTGCGATGAATCGAGCCAAAGCTGTATGTGGAGGCGGTACGTACCTATATTTGCAAATTAGTACCTGCATCTGTTTTGCATTAATTACGTCTAAACATCAGACAATCACATGATATATTATCTCCACCTTTCATAGTTGTCCTCTTTTTCCTTTATAGTTCGAAGGAGTCTACTAATCACCCGAATAACCTCGCGATCGTCTAGTTCGAAAAACGAAAGGTTCTTTTTTCATTCCATTTTTTGTTGATCCGGCAAGATCTTCTAAGCCAGTCGAGAATCTCGTGGAGTTCATTCGTCCGGATAAATCACCCTCAACGGCGTGACCGGTGAAGTGATGACAGCGCTGCGGTGGTACCGAAAGGTTCTAAATCCCGTAGCCCTGCGCGGTACAAGGCAAATTACGTAACGCAATCTCCCACCGGCATTATATTCATTCGTATATTCATTCGTCATCTCTCTTCTCTGAAATGTTACGGTGAGAGGAATAAAAGCGAGGAGAATAATCATAGCGAAGCTTGCTTTGGACCGCTCGGTACCCATGACGACCAGGATTCTCCGAATATAGCTTGCAATGCCGTACCAAGTTGGACCAGTGTGTAGAGCATATCGCTACGCAGAACGATGGTGATAGACAGAACGAGAAAGGGAACGAAAGGAAGAGAAGGAGAACACGAGGATCCGGGAAAACGAGTGTCCATGCGAATTTACAGGCGTATGTGTCCTCGTGGCACGGACGAGTGAAGGTTGCTCGGGCACATCAGTGACGGTGGGGAGTTGCTGCTGGATGCCGAAGGGCGGCGGCGGCGGCGGTAGCTGCAGCAACGGTGGTGGTAGCAACGCGTTTTCGAGGGGGGTTACAGGAGGGTGGTGTTCTGGCAACGATGCCAGAACGCGCGGGCATCGGCAAGCAGTCACTATGACAACGGTGACAAGCGAGGTGTTAGTGCGCATCCGTGACCACGCCTACGTCACGTCGGCCGGTGACGTCAGGCTCGACATCGGCGCCATCCCGAGGACGAACGTGTTGCGGACGTCGATGGTACTAAACGATGAACACGGCAGCCGCCTGTTGCTACTTCGCCCGCCGCCGTACGTCTCACCCGTTACCTCTGCCTGTTCTGCTGTCGCTGCTGCTGCTGCTGCTGATGCTGCTGCCGCCGCCACCGCCACCGGCATACAGCCACCCCCGCGCAGTGTGCGCCTCTGCCTCTGCTACACCGAGTCGCGTCCGCGTTCTCCACCCCACCATCTGCCCCTTCCGCCGTGTTCACCCGTCCAACCCCCTCGCGTTCAACCCCCACGGCCCCCGAGTGCCGAGCGCGAGAGTAGTTGCTCTCCGCCAGTCAGCCATCCGACTCGCCGCCACGCTGCACGCCCCCGCGTGTTCGAATCGAACTTCTCGCGCGTCCGGTGCTAGACGTCGTTGTCGTTTGTTTATCAATTGCTGTTCTGATAATAACAATAATACACCGAGTATAGAGTATCGAAAGTAAAAGCGTCCGCGTGAGAGGAGAAGGAAGAACGCGAAAAATAGAAAAAAAAATAAACCGGGCAAAATTAAGAGAAAGAATTGCCGATATCGAAAAAAAAAGAGAGAGACGTAGAGAGAGCGTGGCACGAGTCCGAGAGAGCGTGGTCACCGTTCGCCGTCTCGACGTCTCGCCGCTGAAAACCACGCGCACCCCCAGCGACTCATCGACTCGCACTATCGAGAGGCACGCAACCGCACGACAAGCTGCAACCGCGCGCTGCCCACGAGTTTGCGGATCGAGGTTTATGGATCATAGGTTAGCATTCCCTATATTCAAGATTTATCTTAGAAACTTTAATCGTGCACGTGACCACGTGCTATGACATACGAAAATTTGCGACATCTTTGTCGTGTCGTGAATTAACGCCATTTTCTTTGGGAAGCTGCTGAAAGATGATGCTAACGGGATTGATATCGCGACCTTTGGGGGAACATCAATGCGTGGAAAGAGTGAAGTGGCTGAACCCTCGTATCTGAGGCACAACCAGCTATTATATAAACGCAACAAAATTCGAATTTTCCAGCTCCCCTACCGATCAGACATACCAGACCTGCTTATTGAATCCTCTGTTCAATCATCGTCAAAACTCTTTCTAAATCGCTTATGCATCACGCTGTCAGAGTGAAAACGCAAAAAAATGTGTATTTCCATTTATTTGCTTGGATTATGTAGGGGGAATAAATAATTTAGCGGTGAATGCGGTAGCCATGCCTAATTCAGTTACGGTTCACAGAGTTACCTTCGAAAAACTGGCAAACGGGGTCGCGAAAGAGGTGGAGCGAGAGTTGCAGAGAACAAAGAGGGATTTTCTTAGGGGTAGAAAGATGGAGGATGTAGCGAAAGGATGGGAGGGCAATCTCAGGGCAGGGAATTTGCATATCATCAGATTCATTCATTCGATACCTGTTTTGAATATATTAATAATGAATTTAATAAGCAAAACTGTGATCATGTTTATTCATGTAGCAATTATCCTTAGCTGCGTCCATCGTGATAGTTTCACGACGGTGTAGCGATCGCGAAGAATGGTGGAATGAGAAAGACTATAGAGATGAGAGTTCAAGAACGATAGAGACGGTTATAATAGAGAGCGAAGAACGGAGATACATTTTACACGGATAGAGCAATTATTTAATCGGTGATAGATACTTGGTTACTCGTTAAATATTTGTTCACATCAAATTGTTCATCAGAGAGAGAGAGAGAGAGCAATCTATAATGTGATTATCCCATGATTTGTTAAAAACAACAACATTGAATAAAAAAAAATGAAAACAGAGAGAGAGAGAGAGAGAGTGATGAGAAAAAATTACCACACCTGTGGATAAGAGCACGGAGCACCTACCGGGTGGGTGGATACACAAAACGGCGAATTCGTCCGAGTTAGAAAAATAAGCGTCGGTGTGCGATGCGGATTCTCTGTGATTTGAAATAATATGCCATGCAAAATATGCGCATATGATATAACTCTAGCTTGGTGTAGCTCGTACTGCAGACGAAATCGACTATAGCATACACATGTTTCGCTTTGAAACCTTGCAGCTGGCTCTAACCAACATATAGCTACTATGTACGTTACGTTGTCCGATTCCAGGTAACCTCAGTACTTATTCATCTTAAATGCGAAACAACGTGCGCAGAATATTTTCATCGCACTCTCGCTCTCTCGACTATATGCTCCTGCGGTTGAAAATTCGCGTGTTTTCCTCTCCGCCAAACACAAAAAGCAAGCACGGGCTTTCTTTACTGCGTCTGGTCAGTCATTTATAAAGCTGTTGCTAGATTATACAAAAAATATATCCTATCAATTTTGCATCTTCCTCTGGAAAATATTTTATGAGATTACACTTGAACCATTTATCTTCCCATACGATTAACCCAGAAAATCTTTCACGGTTGTTAAACTATTCTTGGGAGTCTCCATGAAAATTACAAAATGCCGTTGAGCTACACTTTACAAGTGCGTGCTGCGTCGTCACGCCGATAGCTACACTCGACTTGGTGAAAAATACGTTACAAATCCAACTTTAACCCCATACGAATTCTAGTCACGTAGCCAGGAAAGATATATCACGTCGAGCGCGACGCTTTTCACGTATCCCACTTTCGAACCTCATTTCTCGCCCCCTTCGAGAACTACGAGACCCTAACGTTCTTACTGTTCCGACGCGTCATTCAACTTACCCCATCGACTCAGATCTCGCGTTTCTTATTGTAGCACTTCTTCCAGTATGTATCTCAAAGATTTTTGGTATATTTCTGGAGTCTTGCCCTACTATCGGCGATCACCAGTTCAGGAGGCCATACAACTGATGTCATGTATAGTGTAGAACCGCACTGCGATTGTAGGAGATGCAATGCGATCCGGAGCATGATAAATGAAGGTACGAGGCTACGAGGTTCACAGCTAGGAGAGTTACCAGGATATAGGATGCAAGTGAGCTGAGAGTGCTAAGCGACGAGGGATACGAGGAGAGTCCCTGGATGAAACTCGAGTAGCTCATGCACGTATAGATAGAGTACGTAACACCCGTGAACACACAAATTACTTTAACTGGAGCCGCATCCATGCTGAACCGACTGACTTACCGGCAAATGGCCAAATGATTAATGAAATGAGCGAACACACTCTCGGCTTTCACATGAAATATGTAAAGGCTAGGTGTAAAGTGTCGCTTGAGGAATTAAACAAAAGAGTGACCTTGATTATAATTTTACAGTTAAAGATAGAAGATTGATAAAGATAAAGATAAAGATAGACGATTGATGATAACATTGGTAACAGATCGATCCTATTGGGAAACACTGTTCTCCATGAGAAAAGGGGTTACAGTAGCTCTCGAGAATTTCTTGACCTAGTAATGATAATGGGGATGCAATTTCGATGTTCAATTATCAAATTGTACACTGAGTGACAGGCTTGATGAATTCCCATCCAGACTGGTGGTTCACCACTGTGTTTCTGCTGATGTACGGTTGCCGCATCCATTTCCGCTGCTTTTGCGATTTCTAGTCGTATTGCTATGGATGCATCTACTGTCTGACCGTAATCGCCGTATCCACTACCTCCGACACGTTCGACTGAACAACAGCCGTCCACTTCTCGACGCACAGGTTCGAGATTCTCGTGGTAACTACGGCTCGATCTGACGCTTGCGAAACTATCCCAGCCAACTAGTGTCTTGTACTACCTCCGATGTTCTCCGATTTCGTAATCAACGAATCTATTACACCGAGTAATTGGTCTTCACCGAGATAGCTAAATTCAATGGGATGGCCACTAAGAACCTCGTATAGATATACACAAAACAAAAGCAAAATTAATAACTTGCTCAGATATGAAAACCTAATAATAGCAGAGATCTTTTTTAACCTGTTGTTTATTACTCAATTAATTCTTTTTTCTATTGTTAAAATATCAATTTTAGTCGAATGAAAAAATATTCTTCATAAATGTTGTATTCGTAGTTTATTGACAAATTAAAAAATCGTGTTTGAACTCTGTAAAATAATTTTGCGACAATAAGTCTTCAAAAAATTATATACCTTGTTCAAATTATGATATACAGTAATGATCATTTTGTTGATCGAACGCATAAGGGTGTGGCATGATAAATCGAAACTATCGATTGAGATCGGTCTCGGTCTGTCTTTAGCAGCATTCGAATACTCGGGTCCACGGATCCGAATAATTGTCAGAGTTCTCTCTGTACTGTGTAGCAGAGTATAACAAGCTTGATGCACTTCCGGGCAGTCTCTGTGCCGACGTGCGAGACCTGGGCGCGGCAAAGCGATCGTCTGTAATCGCCGTATTCACTGTGGCGAGTTCGAGTGAACGCGTCACCAACCTCAAAGATTCTAGGTTGCAATGGTGAAACTCTCGACTGCCATCCGCTCGTGGCTCCATCGTAGCCACGAGTAATATCAGTGTATTATTAGGAGTAGTAGCACTAGCAATAGTGTTAGGACTACCCAGTTGATGTATATCGAACATGAATGTCGGGGTGTTGTAGAGTGTATATAGCCATCGTGTGTACCGTTGCCTAAGAATCTGTGGCATCGTCGATTTCCCACGTGTAAGTAGGTCAGCATGGAGGAGGGACTACGAGGATGAATTGAGAGAGGTACGACGTGCGCTCAGGTCCGAAACTCCCTTAGTGCGTTACCGAAGGCACCCTTTAATGAAATTCACGGAGCCACTGTTCTCTGAAGCGGCTTCTCTCACGTTCTCATAGTTACTGCGCGGAAGCCAAGGCATACGGTTGGGTAAATACGTTACGTACATATACGGCTCTCATGTATATAAACGGTGTCCCACTCGGGTGTAATGCATTACCGCCAGGTCTGTTGGCGTTGCGACGCGAGATATACCTAACAGCAGGTACAGTAAGCGAGAGAGGTTGGAACGGGGGATGCACAGCACGAGGCCACATTGCCCAGAGAATGGAGTGGGCACTATACATACCAGAACCGGACTGAATTATACTCCGTTATGGTCGTGCCTCTATGGGTGCCTGCTTACTGGAGGGCTCCTGTTCCGACGTACCTACCGTGCTACTCAATACATCCAATACATACAGCACCCTCGCCCCTAAGCATATCGACAGGGCGATGTGCACTGAGTGGTGTGAGATAGAAGCTAGATTGCGAGAGCGTGAGAGAGGTTTCGCCACGCCTCGTCCCACATAGATTCACCATTGCCCAGTCGCCACCACACGATAGTCTCAATCGAATTATCGATCGTTGTCTACTCAATATCTATTGTTATCACTGTGCATTCAATAACGATATTATTATTTTCTCTGTTTCAGGTAAGTTTCGTTCGAAAATACTTTTCGTAATATGCGGGGATTTATACAGAGTTGGTAAGTAAATAGTGCGCTGTTCCGATATTGTGCAATACTTAATTTTTAGAGTATTCTTGTAGATATAACTCTCTGGTGGTTGGGACCTGAAACGTGGGTCACTGACTAAGTCGAATTGCAATTCAATTTATAATAAATATGTAAATTAACACTCAGGCTCTACATAGACGAAAAACAAGCTTGCCCCCGTCCCTTGAATAACTTGGGGGCTCTCGGACCGCACTCACCAGCAACCAACTCTTCAGCAGATTCGCTTTCTTCGTTCTTCTGCTGGCTGTCGCTGTATCTACTCACTTCCTCGAGTCTCGATTCCCATCTTTCTCTGGCGGAGACACCAAAGGCCGTTGTTATGATTGCTAATGGAAAACTATCCAATTCAAAGAACAAAGCGAAGTAACGAGTTACTCTGGGGCACCAGGAGCTCCGTCCCTCGCCCGGCAAACCTATTCAGGTGACTCCATTGGGGCTCTAGGACTTTAGAGTCGCAGTGGTAGAAAATGGCAAAGGTTGTTAACATTAGGAATGGGAACGCAATGCAGTAGATGGTCGGTTGTTCCCAAGAGGGCTCTTTTTCCTAGAAAAAGAGAAGAGCAAACACACTATATTCTCAATCTACGAGTGACAGAAATCGTCATTGTCGCTGTGGGAAATCGTTGAACTAATTCTTTACACTGTTCTATTTTCAAAATAATCATTATGGGCTTCTGCACGATGCACTTTGCGTTAAAGAATTCTATAAAATGCAATAAAAAATTCTACGAGACTTTAAATTATTTACAGGAAATGTTGTATTTGTTATAAACCTCGGCGGTTACCTACAAATTATACAGTTGACAACTTTGCTTCGCGAGACCCAACATTATCCGGTAATTAGCAGAACGTACTAGGATCCAAGTACTTCTGGCATCTCCAGGCGCATTGGACGGTTTGCTTTTCTCGTGCACAAGGAGTAGGTCCTCCGCCCTTCATCCGCATTTTTAAGTTCGAGTCTCGGGACTAAATTTAAATTTCAAAATTTCAATCTGGCTTGCAAATCCTGGGAACGCGCGCGCTAGGTAGAGCCCTGCGCCCCTTGGGGCGCTCCAGATTACCGTGGCACGACATCAAAAGTCTTTTACGTCGCTCGATATTTTTTTCTCTCCTGTCCTGCCCACCTCTTCACATCTACGAATTGAAAATTTCTTTCCTTCATCCTCTCCGGCCTGTCTCACAGACTGGAGTGGTGGTGACGAGAGGGTCACTTCTCGTTTCTAATTCGACCTCTGCAAGGAAAAACAGCTAAAACGCTGACGTTTTCCTTCAGTCACTTCCGTACCTGAATTTTTTTTTCCAATGGAGGCTTTCTTACGGAAAAGCTTAGTCGACTGTTGGGAATGCACGCGGTTGAACTGGAGATATCCCGTAATTACGTCACTGTCAGATTGGAGGGTAGGTCGAGATGGCTATCCAAACACTCGTTAAATAAATCAACTTTTCGTCCCAGTCCGGACTCGGTACTCGCCAAGTTATTCGTTCTCCTAGACGCGCGTCAGTGGTCCCTGCGCATGGACCGTACCATAATTGCTTTACGAGCATTAAAAGTCTGGCTCCATCTACGCGCGTGTAGATAGACGTCTACGCCCTCGAGGAGAAAACTTTTAATTTTTCCTCAAAAAAACTTTTGGCCCTCATTACGTCGTTGTCATCTTCGTAGCCTTTTCTCTAACAAAACAGTATAAACCCCTCAAATAGTCGGCGTGATATGACGTTGATCCTAACATTTCGTAAAAATAACGAAAATGAAAGGAAAATAATAATTGTCTTTGTTTACAAAAATGTAATATTA
>JABMBT010014210.1:0-15589 GCA_018906895.1 Odontocolon sp. PSUC_FEM 10030002
GTGCATTTTGTTCGAAAAAGCATGCTCTATAAAGCTATGAACACGATTTTTTTTTTTAGAAATTTTATACAAAGTAACTACGCGGTGGTCCATCTCACAAGATAGGGATTTTGCAGTAACAAAAAATTTCGGTAGCATCCGTAATTTATAACGAAGTTGGCTGTATGAGCTGCATTCTCTCACTCTCATCAGAATTAATAAGCGTGGCTTGCTTCAAATTTTTTCGACAATGCAATTGAATAGATACGCACTGGTTCATCTCAATGAGCTGGTCCATATTCCCCGCTTTTCATTGCATACTTTTTCATTGAATGATGCCCATCCTGGTTCCCTGGTCCCTGGTGAACTATAGGTTCCAATAGGTAGTAAAGCAAAATATATGGCTATAGAAATCTGAATAGATTCACCGAATCATTTATCTATTTCAATAAGTCACAATTTTGTTCTAGTAGTTATAACGTTTTGGACTTTATGTCTTAATCCTCAATTTGAAAATTGTACTACATTTTTTGTCGTAGCAAATGTTATCCCTCTAATTATTCCGGAACGTATGAATTCCAATGTTTTTTCTACTTAAGACCAAGTTACATAGCTCATACAGACAGGAGAGACATATTATGTTCACCCCAACTTTGTATTTGCCCTGGGTACAGTAATTTAGGAACTCCACGGGGTAGTTGACTGATTATAGAGGTCGCTGTAGCACACGAGAGAAATTTGTCGGGATTATATATTTTTAGAATGCGAGGGACCATGGCTGGTAGCCGGGTGGAAGAGAGCTCATAGCCTTTTCGTGGCTGCTGAAATGGGGTTGGTTGAAATGGGGTTGGCCTAGGGAAGGTATAGTTTGAGAAGAGGGTAGGCGTTGGCACCTCGACGAATGGGGCCATTTGTAGACACGAGCATTACAACTGGTGCCAGCAGCCGTCGGCCCAGGGCTCCTCGGTACGGGGGTTAGATCGCTCAGTGTGATTTAAAGGTCTATCGGACGATGATGTCTCGAAATTAGTTACCGGACCGAACATAATTTCTGTGGTTCCGCGGAAGGTCTGCTCTGTGGGTCGCGAAAAATATCGAAAAGCCCCCATCACCCACCAAACATTAATTGACTAATGGTTGACCTAAAGATATGCTGAAATCGAGTGTTTGAAACGAACTAGTTGAAGCAATGATTTACAGAGGTAGTTGATACCAATTCGTAATTTAAGCACTGCAAGTAACTCAAAGGCAAGGTAACGATGAATAGGTAATGATCCACGATCCGCTCAAGCTTGGACGGTTTGGCACAAAGGCAGCATACAAAACTTTTGGCAAATTGACATATTAAATCGATGCTTACTTGCACGTATACTTTTCTCCTTTATAGTATCAGGGAAATGCAAAAACAAAATTAAATAACGCCATATGACTCTACTAGACACACGTGCACTGCAGACACATACTCAGCTATTGGGTTTGTATGGGACATCCGCACAACGAATATATAGCGAAGTAGAGCTAACGTTGTACTTTTTTATGTTTCAGGATGCTGCTTCGTGACGTTTTATACGAGAAAAGCTGCCCTCCTAGCCCAGAACGCGTTGCACAACGTAAAAACTTTTCCTGGGGTAAGTTAAAGTACAGTAGAAGAATGAGATTTTTCTATCATACCTAGAAAGATTCAGGACAGTAGGCGACTTTTGCATCTGTGCCGCAAACACTCTTTTCCCCGAATGCCGGAAAATTTCTTTGATTAGAGAGTCGGAGCTGAAGGCTCTCGAGAGGCATAACGATAAACTTCCTCTCGGGGATGACGAGTGACGTCCCACTTATTCGCGCCAGAAGGTGACGCTTTCGAAAGTTTTGCGTACCTAGCTTGGTGGTTGGCGGCACACGGCACGGTACGCGGCGAGCAAATATTTGTCGGTTCGAAAGTTTTTTAATCACTCAACTTCCACCAACCGCACTTTACGCGTTCGCGTTGTTTTTCCGTACTTGCTGCTCTTCCTGTGCTGGTGCTTGAAAAAAATTATTCCAACACCCATGAAACTTAGAGCGAATCGCTCGATTACCTAGATTCGTTAAATAATTTACTATACACGGAGAGAAAATTTCTATAAAAATGATAAGAAAACTCACAGAAGAATTACCGTTCAATCGGTTAAACTCGGTGCATTTTTCTTGGTTCAATACTTATGTCCAGTCTGATAAAATTTGCTGAATCTGTAGCCGAAAAATTGTCGTAACTAGGACGGTAAAATTTACAGAATTTTTGGGGACGTTGTCTACATAACGTATTTACGTTCGTAATCTAAAAACCTAAAAATTATTATTTTTCCTTGATTTAGATTTTTTTTATTTCTCTCCCTCACTCACTTCACACTCTGTAGCACTTATAGCCGGTTCTGGTTTATTCCTTTTTTTTTGGCAACGAGATTATCAGCACCAACATTCGAACCATCGATCTTCCGATTTAAAGGCGACCACGCTGAAAACTAGACCAAATTATCAATTCAAACGAAAAGCTAGAATATACCAAATAAGTTTAGGGCAATCGGAAACGATCGTTTATTCGTGGGACGCCTGTTTATATTTATAGTCTCGCCAAAACATAATTTCAAGAAGCGCATAGTCTTCGTGGTACAGTAAAATACCGGAAAATGTACTGTGCAGCAAATGGCAACGTTTCTTTGATGTATCTTAAATTCTGTAAGTTTTATTGATCATTTTCAGGAAAAACAATTATACCGCGTTTATAGTGACTGGTACGGTAATTTTTACTGAAAATTTCTCTCCGTGGATGAGACCTGATTAGCATCGGTAAAATACAAATTATCGATATCGGCATTTGATAGTAAAAAATGAAAAATAAAATATAAAGTGTTCGTTTAAACTGTCTCATAAAATTGCCTTACCTGTTTAGAATTTATGCCCAAATGTCTGTTGCTTCATCAGCATATTTAATTTTACATGATTACACTGCATTATAGTATTTGATTAATTATCCGACAAGCGTTGAGAGACCAAACGTCGAATCCTGCAATAGAACAGCACAGCTAAAGAGGAAGATATCGTACGATAATTGGGCACAGCACAACGATTCACGACGAAAACTTTCCTCGTAATTGCGTGACGCCATTACGAGCGTTAAGCGATTCTAGTGGTCGCTCGCGTTCCTCAGCCTATTCAGTCCGTTTCTCACGATATCCTGTAGATACGAACAACGAAGATCGGAACAAGCCAGTAAGTCCGAGCCCGGACCAATTATCGTCTATTCGACCGATTCAGATGTGAAATTATCGAGGAACTACAATAATGCATAACTCTGCTCGTCTAAGATTGCGCCAGTAAAAATGTCCTATAGAAAACGATTGCAATGTTGAAATTCCCTATTGAAAAAAAAGGATTTTATCAGTTTCAATACGGAATTTAGACGATTCAATCGGAAAGTTTTATATGGAAAGTTTTGCATAATGGGTGTAACATCTTATTATCGATCTGAAACCCCAGAAACTCGTTGAAAAGTCGAGTCAGTATGAATACCTTTATATTATTGTTCAAGTGCAAGTTTCTGATATATGTACAGAGTATATCGGCCAGTGAAAGAATACTTGTATTTTTATTTACTTTAAGACATCAGAAAACAATTCAAATCAGCTAGCATAATATTGGCTTTTGCAAAATACTCGGTCAATATAAGAAAATCTAGAGAAAGGTTCAGTCACTGGCATGCTTATACCTTACTAGGATCGCTCACGCGCGCTGCCGCGCGCCTTCGAGTCAACTATCTTTCTTAGTACATAGCATATTTAACATAACCGCGTTGTCACTAACTGTCAAACTTAAATTTTCGAGATATCTCGAAACCGGGAATCGGCCAATCACAGCACGAATAAAACGGTGACAATGATGGCCCACCAACTTTTTAGAAGGAGATTTGAAATTGAAAGAAATACAAACATTGCACATAAAGAATGTTTCTACAAAATGAGCACAAATGTCGTAGTTCACAATAGAAATTCGTCAATGCTTCGCATATAAAAATATCCATGGAGATAGTCATCACCCGCAAATAGCAACGTTTGTCTAATGGACATCACACATATGTACGGGAGAGTGGGGCAAAACGGGCCATCGCCTTAATGACAAATAACGGAGTAAAATCAAGAGGTCCGATGGTGCTTTTCGGAATGTTGTAGCTCCATCTTTGCATTCGATCTTTCCCCACATGTTGGATCTGCTCGCATGCACTTTGTATGCAATGGCCAGCTTTGCCCCAGGGACCCATTTTGCCCCGCTCTCCCCTACGTACGTATGCATATGACAGACTGGGGCAAAACGGACCATCTTCAAGCTTTCGTATCTCGAAAGCTAATAGAGTGATAACAAAGAATGTTGCGCTACTTGAAACCTTAAAAAATAGACTTTGAAATACCGAAACGTTGTTTGCATGAACTCCATAGATTCTCGAAATATTGAAGGTAAAAGACGGTCCGTTCTGTCCCACCCTACCCTTGTCATAAAATTCTCCCGGCTTAATCCATCGAGTGCGGTATAGTTGCACCGAATTCGAGGCACGAAAGCTTGCATCTGAGCTTGCATCGCCGACCGTTGGACGCCGCCACTGCCTTGACGCTTAAGCCCAGGGATATTTATTGCCTCACAAATTACTCCCCGAGGAGAGTGTATCGCAACGTGGGTCGGCTCAACTCCCTCGTCGTTGTCGACGTCGTAGTCGCACTTAACTGCAACAGGATCGGCTCGCAACGACTCGGAAAGAATGAGACACGACTTTAAACTCTGCCGGATCATCCTCTCATTTGCTCACGAAACGAGGAATCCCCACAGAACCATCATCTACCTGTCTCTCGTCTTCTTCTTCTCTTCATGAAATCCATTAACTTTTTTTTCTTATCTGTAAAATGAACTCGGCTGATTAAATAGCAAGTATCCTCGATACACGTGTACATGGAGGGTTAAGTTTCTTTCGACTTAACAAATTTTAATGCAAATCGTCTGAGCATTGCCATACATTAATTATCCTTGTAAACGATAGATATGGAATAGAGATAACACGAATAAGGCAGGAGAAACTGTAACAATGCCAGCTGTACAAAACAATCTTGACGCTTTCCCAAGTGTCCCTCGCTAATTAGTTTTCGGAAGATTAAATTGTCGCTAGATGTATTACCGGAGCGTGTACGGGAGCGCGGTCTCGTGCTTGCAAGGTACACGATTGAGATGAGAAAGACGGAGAGGCCGATGACACAAAGCTCGAACGACCGACCGAAGAACGCAACCGCGCACAGCGGAGTTCGTTAGGAAGTCTCGTGGCAATATATAGCACAGTAAGAGAACACGTCCAAGTGCGAGAGCGTTATATCTAGCAAATTCTCGAGAGGGAACGAGACACCAAGGTCCGCTGCCTCTCGACCAGATTACGTTTCATAATTGAATCGCTAATTTGACGAGGGTTGGGGGAGGGGGAGGGAGGGTTCAATGCGAGGGAAGAAGGGCAGTGGAGTTTGCTGGGATATAGACTCTCCAGGCCACGACAGCGAGTCCCAGCGAAACGAGACCACGCAACTTGGCTTATCCGTCGAGGGGTATGGGAAAGGGGGAGAATTCTGAAATGAGCACGATATTACCATTCGGTAGAAAGGGTCCAAAGCCCTCGTTCTCTCACTCGCACAATTAAACTGAAAAAAGTATACATGAAATAATAAACGGGGAAAGGAAAAAGAGAGTGGTTGAAGATTATGAAGGGTTGAAAGCAAAACGTTAAGAAGAATCTCAAAAGTCTTATCGAATCATGTCCTACTATTGACTACTTTTCCCCTACTTTGTATTCGCATTTGAAGCATTGTATTTAATCTTGACGGAGAAGACAGGGTATGCAAAGTTTGCTTGAGTTGTTGAAACCTCAGTTTTTTTAATTATTCTCGCGAAAAAAATGTGTCGAGACTGCAGCAAATCTGGAAGTCATTTTTTTTTTTTTACTTTAATCAGCATTTTTAGCTACCACAAGCTTCTTCCTTATATTTCTTTTATACCATCCCCGTTAATTAACTCCATGGGTATATTTAGATTTGCAAATAAAACTCAAAGATTAGCAAACTCTTTGCGTTACAAATGTCCACCCTCGAAAGTGGAGGGTAATCAATGACTCAGAAGACTCTCGTGGTTCTTTCCAAGAGCCGCTTGCGATCGATCGACACGATGTACCAACGGTATGAACGACGAGAGTGCTCGAACTTGGCGGCAAAGAATCATTAACCAGCATCTCAAAGAAGGTGGAGGGTAAAAAAACGTTAACAACGACAACAAATATTTTCGGAGGGTTAGCAACGCCACTCGACGGGCATCACGAAAGCTCCCGGTACTATATAAGTTAAAACGCTCTCCAGTCGATGGGATTGAGGGGCGTTGGAGGAAGATGTACAATGAAACCACGTGGTAGGGGCTGATTCCGGAGTAAGAAAAAAAGAAGAAAATAAAAAAAAAGCATCGCGTTCCAGAACGACGTATTTCGCGATGAAAGAGTTGACTGGATGAGTGGGTTGCTGCCCTGAAAGAGGAGAGAGACAGCGACGAAGGGTGGCCCACCCTCTTTATCCCTCCTTCTTCTTCTTCTTCTTATTCTGCTTCATCTCAAGGGAGGAAAGTAGAATGAGGGTGAATTGAGGGTGACTGGAACGGAAACGAACGCGAGAGTAACAAAGACGGTTGTAATAAGAGTGAAAGCTGGCGAAGAGGGGTTGGGGGAGGGGGAACAGAGAACGAGACGGGGGAGAAACTGAGGTGGAATGGGTCAGGATAAGGAGACGATGGAAGTGGAGAGAACGAGAGCAGAGGATTCTAGAGGAGAAAGAGGACCGAGTTGTGAAGAAGGGGTTTGCTGTGGTGGTGAAGGTGAAGGGGTCGTGGCTGCTGTAGCAGCAGGAACGGCTGTGGGACTCGTGCATTTGGAGGAGTTTAGCTTTTCTCGTATCGGATTTCGTTTCCACGAGTGGCGTCGAGTCGAGAGGTCTGTGTCGGCGGCACCGGAGAAATGAGTCGAGCCCGTACGCGACCGAGTGCAACCCGTGCTTGCACCCCTCCCCCTGCGGCTACGACGGGAGATTTATCCCGGTGCTGTGGCCCGCGACCCCCTCCCCTTTCCTTCCGACAACTATCCTTTTCTATGCTTTCCATCCCACTTCCACCATCGTGATGTTGAGATTTTGTACCTCGGGGAGAACCCGCGTGCAATGTTTTCTCTATTCTTACATATATATATATCTCACAAAGATTTCGATTCGGCGATTCGATAACTCACGAAAGCAAAACCACATTTTTCTTCAACGCTCACTGAGCGCTCCTGGAAATGTCGAAAGACTGAATGTGAAATTATTCATACCACAACTGTACAGAACCCCGTGTACCGAAAACCACTCAACGCCGAGAGAGTATTCGTAGAACGTAAATTTAACCCGAGCATATTTGTTGTATTAATTTAATCCTAAGGAGGGAAATACTTAAATAGACGAGTAACATCGGAGTTCGTAAATAATTTATGTTGTATACATCGAAACCACCTGCGGCTCCTATATATATATGACACCGAGACTGAACAACCCCCATAATTTACTATGGTTTTTGTCTTCGAGGCATATAAAAAAGAAAAAAAGATAAAAACGATAACGATGAAGTGGTATGAACTGCATTATCGATGAGTCAGAGTGAGAGGAGAAGCTTGGCGAATTGGGGAAGAAACGGAGGCTCGAATTTTGCGAAGAAGAGATGGAAGGGCGAAGAACTAAAGGTTATAATCAAGTATAGTTGACCAGGGCGTGGGGAAATAGATCAAGAGAAAGGGGGTCGTCAGGGATGAGTAGTCGACATTGGTAGTAGCAGAGCTGGTGGTAAAACGACGGGTTGAAATAGAAATCGAAGAAGACCGGGCTTGCAGAGGGTCTTAAAATATTCAGGCCCGCGCGTTGGTCGAGGTTGTCGCACGACGACAAACGATCGATATCGACGGAATGCAGCTGTATTTCGGTTCAAGGAAGGCACCTAAGCGCGACGAGAAAAATTTAATAAACTCAGGGAATGAAGGCATTGACAATGCGAAGGCACGATTCACGCGCAATATCGACAATAGGCAGCGGCACATGTCAAAGTTGTATGTGACGAAGTATGCCATATGTGTTCATCAGTATTCCATGTAATATCGGAATAAAATTACTCGACAGCAACATGGTTGACGGACAATACCATAAACACAAAGGCGATGAATGTTTAAAGTTCGTCTCTCTGTCATTTAACTCGAAGTCATTTATTTTATTACCGCGATAACTTACGTAAAAATGTATTCCATATAATTGCGATACAAAAGAAAACATTTTTGTATATTTATCTTTAAATGTTTGTGTTGAGTCTCAAATGATGTGACCAAGTATACGTATCAATATTTGTAAAGTATAACATTACGATTATGTAAATTACGCGGATTGTCGGACGTTCAACTTCTGACCCTCGGTTATGTACGACAGCGAACACGCGAATTGATCAGAGCAAAACGATTGCAAACGAGAAATACCACAAGTTGAAAAATCAGCTAGGAAAATTAATCTAGACAGTTGTTAGACTTATTGCCCGTTTAGTATATATTTCGTTGGATTACGATATAGTAGTAATAAATGACATGTCCCATTTGTTTATATAGTTCTCATAGGAAAGTTCTGCGACGTTGCATCTGTAGACTATTCGCCCGAGGCTGAGGTTCGCGGGTATATCCGAGACAACAATAAATTCACCGAACGCTCAAACCGTCTGACAAGCTTATGTTCACGGATATACCGGTCCACGAACATTTTCCGGTTGGTGTCGTGATACATTCGTGCGGTGGATGGGGACGTCGCCCAAGGTTAGTTGTTGTCTGGCTGCTCCAGGGGCTACAGGGGTTGAAACGACTAGGCAGCAAGCAGGAAACGATATTCGCGTTCTGCTGGTTCCACTAGAAGAGCGGCACATCGTGAAAGGTACAACGCGACATGACAGCGAAAGGAGCAAGAGAACACGTGTGTCGCTCGATGTCCTCGGGCTAGGAACTACTCACCCACCTACGGTTTCGTATCTTCTTTTCCCTTTTCCCTTTGTTGAGCGAAATCGTCGAGAGAAACATACTTTTCCCACGTACATATACGTTTCCTTCTCTGCGTGTACCACACTATCACTGACATTCTAGTACAAGGTATCTGAACACTTTACTCGAATCTCAATGTGTCCCCACGATTTTCCTATGACAATTTTATTTACCTCCGACATGTATACATTTATTACAATCGTATATCGATAAAGTGAAAGTGGAAAACTACAATTTCTTTACATCTCAATCTGCATTGCCTTCTCATATTGAATTCAGACCGAAATGTTAAAGGAGCAACATTTACATTATTTCGTTTTTGTTGTTAATAAAGTTACTACTTTTTTGAGGTAATGTTTACAAACTATGAAGTACAATCAGATAAACTGATGTAAATATCGTATCTCATAAGGATGTTATCTACAAATATTTATTAAGAAATTTCGGAAGTTGTGTCATACATAATTAGTGTAAAAAAAGGGTTAAAATTCTGGTAAACGAGGTACAAGCATCCATCTCGTGTATATTGAAAAGCACTTGATCGTATGCAATTGATTGCTAAATCATTTTTATGCTGACGGAGCCAATTTCATAAAATCCGGGCATTTTTTAACTGACGTGTCGTTCTCAGGATCGTTATCTCCATGTAGGAACAGAGTGGATAGATGTAGTCAGGAATTTCCTCTGCCTCTTTTCGCGAAGGGGATCAGCGTTTATGTCGATCGATGCGCGAGATACATGTTTAATCGTAAACAGACACGCAGATAGGTGTACTGTACACGAGCATAGGGAATTGAGGGAGCGAAACGGGGTCTCAAAAAGCGCTTACTCTTGACTATTTCGTTCATGCAGAGGCTCATCGTTGTAACCCTTTAATTACCCCTGGGGAAGGTCTCGCGAGTCTCGACGAAAGTTTGTAGTTGAACTTGTGCAAGGTTCGCAAAAGCTCTCGAGGCCTCCAAGAAGATGATAAAAAAAGGGAAAAGGATGATAGGAAAGTCTGCGTAAAAATATCAAAGTTAGCATAAATATGAAACATCAGCGTCGATTTTTAGTTTTCCCATCAATGTATTGCCCATATAAATTTGAATATACAATTCTGTTTGATAATATTTTAACTCGAATTCCTCATACTTTTAGTTATCACATCATATTTGTCCATATATATGCAACAATCTTCATCAGTGTCGTTGGAATTCTACAAATTTTTTTATTGTCGTTTGTAATTGGATAATGTGATAATAAATCTACTTATGGAAATATCGACTCGGAGCAAGCTATTCTATTTTAGCGTGAAAATGAAGTTCCTTTATTTCCAATATTTTACACGAATCGCAATAGATATGCAGTGAAGCGAAAATAGAAAAAAAAGGGAATTATTTGAACGCCCTCGTGAAACGGGGATGCGTAACGAACGTCATTATCTCGCGTTCGTCGTTGCAATGCGATTTTCAATTTCCGTTTCAGACGAGTAAAAACAAGATAGTAAAAAAAACCGTGACGACAAAGTGAAAAAAAAATATAGCATATCGTTGGCGATGTACCACAGCACACACCACCACTGCGACCTTTCCAACAACCCTGCGCTTCATCCCGTTCTCGTATAGCAGCAACACACCAGGAGCTGCACCAGCTATTTCTATTTACCGTACAACGGGATACTCGATTTATTACGGTCTATCCTCGTGCGCCGACAACACACTGGATGTTTTTCGTGATAAATCCTAGCTGCACAGGGGTTGAAGCTGCTTCGATATCCGCAATATTGCTGCTCTAGCTTCACTGCCATAATGCTCGGGGCACCGCCAGTTGCTGGTGCTGCCACTGGTTATCCAGAATTTTTGTAAGTAAATAAATAAAATCAATATTCTGAGTTATTAAAATCCATAGGATAATCGAAATACCGTTCTGACAATAAAAGTACGAAACAACACCACTATATAATTTATAGACGTTCTCTATATAAAATTCTTTTAAGTAGAACGACGATTTGTTAACCTTTCGTGTCTCCAGGAATAACATTTTCTACCCTGTCTGTAGTTCATCCATGAACATTTTATTGTTCTATTTTAAGGTTCTTAAAGTTTCATTCGTTTTGAAGCGTATTGGAAATGTTTCCCTATAAAGGGTTAAAGTTTTTTTTTTTTAATTCAGTTATACGTATCTGGAGCATTTTTAATTAATCCTATCAATTAAGACTATCTCTGGGAAGTCTGTCGGTAATTTCTACACCAGATTGACTGCATGGCGAATCGACGAGGATGTAATAACCCGCAGTGGGGTGCAGTGTAGGCATTAGGCATGGCAAAGGGCTGTATGAGCGACCCCGTTACTGCGGTAAGACCGCAGCAGCTCCTTTCAGTAGGCTTTCTCGCAGCAGACATCCGAGGACGATAAATGAAACCGTACCAGCAAATATCTAATTTAAAAAGTGTGCTGACCTACCAGGTCGACTTTTTGAACCATGAACAGAAACTATATAAACTACATAATACAATGCGATAAAAGTTTCTTATATCTCGGTTAAAGAATGTGTGAAGAAAGTAGTGCAATTGTTCAGTAATTCTATCGTTTGCATTATTTTTGTTCAATATTTACCTTAATCTCTGTAATTATCATTCATTTTTTTCGCAAATATATAGGTAACACTATAAACCTTGATTAACTTCTATAATTTCTACTCTAAAATAATGCGATTCGTGGACCGAGATCATTTTATGGAAAAAAATTGCCGGTCTGTACAGTAAATTACACAAAAGTGTGATAGTAGTCGAGTGCCCGGCCAATATTAAAATTTATCCCCTTAAATAAATACATCTTTACCAGAAGTTTTGTAAAGTATACTGCAATTTTCCGGAATTCCATTTAGGCATTCGATTACCAGATCGAAATAGTAACTTCTATTAGACTCTTTTTTCAATATACCAACAAGAAAAAAATTTGTTGAATTTATTTCCCCGTAGTACAGCCCCAAATCAATATAATAATATATTTCCAACCACGCACCCACACGATTAGTCACATGAGAATATGATCACAAGATAAATAACTACGGCCATCTTAACTGATTTTTGCAAGTCTGGTAAAAATGCAATTTATCGATAATAACACAGCGGGGCGTATATCGCAGCTATTGGTGTCGGGGGACCCCCCGAACTTCCATATCATAACAAAAAATGTAGCCCATCAATAATTATGTATCACGTGAATGATAGTAGAGGTATCCAAATGCACAACTACGAGCTCTCCACGGCCAGGAGCATAATTTTGAAAGTAATCTGGGAGCGCAGCGGATATAATTACATTCGCGGTCTAGTGGTGAAGCTCTAGCGGATCATGCAATTTAGCAACTATCAAAGTGATCGAATTTCGAAATGCCCTTGCTGATGCCATTGATGCTGTTCATGGTAATTAACCCCTTAGGCGAATCGATCATTTTTTTGGTAATTAAGGTGATTTATTTTAAAAACAAGGATGCAAACGTAGCTTGCACAATGTTTCTTCATTAACTTTAGCCGTCGACGCAGTCACCTCTATGAGAAAGTAATTTTATAAATTTTAGATTCCTGTTACGGGTAAAACTTTGAAATGCTTGCCATGAAAACATGGTTTGGCAGAGTGTTTTCAGTTCGAAAATTCAAAATTTAATATTCGCACCGGTTAACCGAGTCACGCCAAATTCAATACTAAATATCCCTAGTAGAAATTTTTTCGTTGAAAAACGGAGGCCGGTAAGGCATTAACGCGGCTTGCCCAGACCCTGGCTGGTGGCGCCTAACCGGGCTCGGCCTTCCATGGAAAAACTACTAATTGGGATCGTTTAAAAATGTTATGCAGATCTCGAAAAAATTGTGAAAAGTAGAGCTATAACATGCATTGGATAAAAAATCAAAATTCCGTATGTTTCAAACGTCTTGACCCACGCTCGCTAATTTCAATGCTAAAATTTGTTTAAAGTTGATTAATTTCTAAAAAAAGTTTTAACTCGAAATCTATAAAATTACGAAAGTTACAGTAATAATTACCATCTTCAAAAAAATTAAAAATCGGATAAAATCGGAATGAATGATTAAATTATCGCAAAAATAATATCGAATGAAAGGTACAGTGTACTTGCACAATCTCACACACACAATCGCGCGTGATTTTCTTAATGCGAATTTCAGTCTTTTATAATATTTTACGAGCGCTCCCATATCAAAATCTCAAAAAATAGTTCTTTCCATGAAATAGGGGAGCCCGGGGCAAAACGGGACGCCGAGCTGAATTATCGTTGACTCATAAAATCTTCATGCAACAGTATTAACTCGATGGAACTTATGTCGCTCTGTTGCAATACATTTCATACCCTTCAACATTTTGCTCCATTCCCTCGCGAATATTTTTTCAACCATATACGAAAAGCAGGTGGGTATAAAACATATGCGATAGATGCCAAACCGTACTTATCGCAAAGGGTTAACTTTTTGGAGATTGCAGTATACAGCAGTAATAATATGAGCTGCAGCAAAATTGTGGAATCCTCGCGTCACTCGTCGCTTCACATCTTTCTATTATAATAATAGTCGTAATATGCGCTCATGTACGTCGGCACTGCTCTCTGCGTTCCTGGATATCTCGGCATCTCGCATTCGCGAGAGGGAAAGAGATCGGCTCTCTTGAGAGCACATGCAGCAGCCGCAGCCGCCAACGCCGACGAGGGTATGTACAGACGAAAATAAATCACGACGGGAAGCGTCGTCGTCGTTGTCGACGTCGTCGGCATCTATACGTCCGAGTAGTCGTCGTCGTCGACGCGGGCGGTTCGTGCCGACGGCCGGGCACCGGGACGCGTTCACCCTGTGCTATGCCTGACCCACATTTTCGTTTTAAATAACACATACGTACACGTACGTATATACACTACGTACACGAAGAGCAAGAGGCTCTCGCATCTGTACAACGCGCCACGGCGACGACGACGACGACGACGACGACGACGACGACGACGACGACGACGACGACGACGTCGACAACGTCGACCGCACGACGATACAAGCATTGCACTCCAACAGCCCAACTCGGAGTGGCTATGGTTTTTGGTTTCCGGCTCTCATCCGGAAGAGTGCAGTGAAAAATGAACAAACAGAGCCAGAACGAGACGGGGAGTGAGAAAAAGATAAAATGAAATGAAATGAATATGTGCAATAATGAAAAGAAACTTGCAGCGGAACTTGTCCGTATACTTTTCGTCCGTGCATCGTAGTCGAAAAGAAATGAAGAAAACATGTAACGTCGGTCAAATAGTCAACGAGAAAATTACTCATCCTCCGGGTGAGTGAATCTCAGTGACAGTTTTGCCGGAACGTACATACCTTCGTCACGGTCATTCATACCGTTGGATATCGCGAACGCCGTCCCTCATTCCAGTTTTTTTTTTTTTCATCGCACGTGAGGAGAGCGTGTATATTTTACTTCGCTAACGAACCGTCGAGCATATCCCCCATGAAGGAGGTAGGAGGGAGGTTCAGGCACGAGTTCCCGCACTAAGGGTTGTGAAACGGCTCATGCTGCGTACGAACGAGGGACGGTGAAGGACGGATGCTGCCTCCGGTCTGGAGGGTCACAAAAAATAATGGACGTCATTACAGAGCGGAGATAATGGATCCGAGAGGCGAAGTGGTTTTAGCTTGCTTTCGACGACAACTATAGTAGTATAACACGGGTTGATGGTCAAGATCTGTATTTATAACATTCACACATACACTTATCTCCTTTTCTCTCCTTTCTTTTTTTATATCCCTTTAACTGATTCCATCGCCTCTATCGCTCTTCCAAAAAATTGAAAACCTTTTATCATTTGCTCCTGGCATCCAATTTGTCCTTAAAAGAATCTTTCAGTATGCATAACATTTTCCCAGAGGGATAATTTAATGCGTTGCGGTTCGTTCTGATATTTTACGAATATAATGTATGTCTGTGTCAATTTGACAGCGAACGACGAGACGAATGCTTCGTTCCAATTTCGTGGCAGTCGATTATCGCAAAAGCGTGCTAGGTCCAGCATTCAGCGTAGTAAACCGGACGCTTAATCGAAACTCTTTTGCTGGTTCCACAATCCAGAAGGGTGACTGCAATTGTAGGCATGGGAGAGAAGAGAGACCCACTCGCAGAGGATCGAGCGGTTTGCTGCTGCCGGTACAGTAAATTGCGTCCCATTTCTCACTAACTTTTTCAATTTATCGCGACTAGCACGGGCTAATTACGACGAAATGACTTTTGCCTTGCTAGCCCGAGCCGCAACGCGTCACTCAGAACTCTGACCTGTACCTCCGGGTCTCGAAGCACAGCAAACGGTGACTCACCTCGCACTTCGCCTTTCGCGACGTGACACCCTTGCTTTAACCACGGAAACTCTACCACTTTTCCTTTTCGAATTTCTAGTTTCCATGCATTGATGTTTCGATTGATACATCTCACTCTTATCAAGTCCGGAGAGAAATT
>JABMBT010014320.1:0-15586 GCA_018906895.1 Odontocolon sp. PSUC_FEM 10030002
AATATGGGCCCCCAAAATGTTTCCGGGTATAACACCTATCTTCGGAACTTAAATTCCAATGTGCAGGTATGCATTTTGTTCGAAAAAACATGCTCTATAAAGCTATGAACACGATTTTTTTTTACACATTTTATACAAAGTAACTACGCGGTGGTCCATTTCACAAGATAGGGATTTTACAGTAACAAAAAATTCCGGTAGCGTCCGTAATTTATAACGGAGCTGCCTGTATCAGCTGCATCCTCTCACTCTCATCAGAATTAATAACCGTGGCTTGTTTCAAATTTTTTCGACAACGCAATTGAATGGATACGCACTGGTCCATCTCAGTGAGCTGGCCCATATTCTCCGCTTTTACCCTATATAGGTTACATACTGTACACTGCGTTTCATAAGTTTGTGTTTCGTAAACCATCCATCACGTCTTTTCGAATAGACAAGGAAAGCAATTGTCCGATGTCACGAATCATGCATCGATGCCTCGATGCAGATAGTAAATAGCGTTGAACTGATTTAACAATCCGCTTACTGCGAGTCTGGCAGTTTATATCGATTCGTTTCGAAGGCGGACAACTGTGGTTCTTTTTCACGGGACTATACATAGCCTGTATGTGCCGAGAGACAGGAAATCGTGTACCAAAGATCGTGGATGGTTACGCGAAAAGGGGAAAGCGATGAAGAGGACCAAAATAACGAACGGGCTGGCACGACCATCGTCGAGGAACGGGTATAAGTCAAACGGGATGGGGCTTTTACGAGTCTCGAGAGAAGATAGCGTCAAGGGGCCGTGCCACGCGCGCTCATTCGTCCGCCCCATGGCCAGCCTGTTCGAATATGTCCAGACCATCTCGCCCACGAGACCGTTAAAGGATGTTCGGCTTCGATTTTTGCCGCTTTCGCCTTCACATCGAAAACCTTGATCTTTCTCGCGAAGAAATTAAGCTCCGACGGATATTATTACTGTATTCTTCCACGTACATTATAAACCAAATTATAACATTGTTTTTAATATCTAGAGAGAGAGAGAGAGAGAGAGAGAGAAGCAGAGAGCGTAAAGACTTTAAAAAGATGATAATTCTGACGTTACAAAAAAAAAATAACAGTAGAAATCAGTTTCGGCACTCAATCTATCCCGTCAAAATTGTGCACGCGATGTATTAAATTTTACTGGTGGTGTTCTAATGAGAATTCCATTGGATCCAACAATAACCGTTTAATTAGCATGCTGCAAAGCCTATATTCCGTTCCCATACTCTACAGAAGCCTTTTGATCGTATTTGTATTAGTTGCGAGTTTGTGGATTGCCTCGGCATCATTTTCCAACTGTCTATCACCCTCATCGCGTTGTACGTTGGCTCTCAAAGTTGCACTTTACCGAAAGCTGTACCGATATATGGCTAGCCTAAACAAAACACTAACTAGACTCGAGCGGTATCTATTCATACCCGGCTCGTTACCCATCAGTTACCTATCGCGTATTCTGTATTTATGGAAATTCGAAATCCCCGCAATCGTTCGTCCATGTAATACGATACTGCACTAAACATGAATCTGCAGATCCTTCCAACAGGATCAGCAAATCCCATTCAATGTGTTGCTTTAAAATAATCCGTCACAATATTTGTTGTTTTTTTTTCGCGCTATTCAATTTTCAAGCCAGGACCTATACATAGATATAAAGATGTATCGATTTAGTAGTCTTCTCCGGCGACAGAGTATCCTCATGAATGTCCGGGTTACGAAACTGAACGACGGTGTATCGATTCAGTATTATTTTTATCTAACGTTATTTCGGTTCGACGATTGTCGGCCGCCGGAAACGCTAGAAACAGCATCAGGAACAGGCAGTCTCTGTGGAGTTCTGCGGTATACAGCATCTACTACTATAGCTAAAAAGATAAATGTGATACCAACAGAGCTAGAGAAAGAGAGCAGAGCGCGCCAAGAAATTTCATTTCTTCGTAGGAGAACGAGTATAGAGATAACATTTTGCCGGGCCGGTGCGCTCCGGCGACTCTGAGTATGACGAGACTAGACTACTGTCGGTATTCTATCCAGTCCAGCGTGACTCTTCTGAGATTGTATACCTACCATAGAAACGATGAGAGAGGGGTGGTTTTGCCTCGTATAGTCACGTAAGAGCGTTATTAAAAACGTCGTAGGAGGATCTCGTAGTTTTCGGAGGCAATATGCGGCTGATGTTTGCTCTAGAACGCGCTCACCGACATAGACCAACCCAGCAAGCAGCAGAGCCGAATAGAGGAGCTTCGGATTCGAATCTCTCTAGCTTTTCTCGACAGAGGGGGTGTGAAATGTATGTGCATGTACAGCAAGGTATACACCAAAACGCCGCTGGCTGCTCTCTAATTCGACCTGCTATGCCCGCGCTCGCTCATCCACCACGTTGCAATCTCCAATCTTCACAGAAACCGAGCTAGCGAGCCACATACCAAAACCCACTCGGTTATTACCGGTCGGTAGACGCGAGACGACGTTATTAGCCCTGCACCTGTACTTCAGGGAGGAAACAGAGGGAATAGAGGTTCTTTTTTTTTAAATACTTATTTTCGTTATAATTCTTCAACATTCCATTAATGTTATAAAGTGTAGGTCATTCCATTAGCTAATTGTGATCAAGTTGAGCCAATCAGAAACCGTATAAGTTAAGCTACTCTTTTCATAGGCGTGTGTAATATATTGATAACAATAAGTTACGAGACGCTCTACAAACGCATTTAACATTGTGAGATTTCATTCTCGAATAAGGAAATCATGAACGGTAGAAATGTATATCATAAATTTTGAACCGTCGATAGTCTATCTTCTATTAAATAACGCGCGCTGTGATGGACATGCACAAATCAATTCATGGTGGAGACAGGCCAGGCTCATCGAGCTGTGCAGGAAACCAAACCCGGAAGAAGAGACGAGATGTGCGAGGAAGGGTTTGAAGAGATACCGGGAAAACGTGTGAGTGAGAGGAATATACTTTTGTGGATAAAAAAAAATATCACTGCGGGCCCGATAGACTGCACGATATAGGATATAACTATTGCTGGACGGAGAGCCATTCCCGAGCGATATTTCCAATCAGGAGTATTAAAGTGTTCGCTCGTGCAATCATAGCTCACTCCATCTCTGTTGCATCTGACCTACTCGGTAGAAAGGCCCTCCGGCGTGAATATACCGACCTGCGATATTCATTACCAAATATTTGAGTTTTAATCCTTTGAACCTTTGGACATTTATCTCACTCTGCGTCTCCGACACTAGAATATGCCTGGTCCTCCACTCGGACACCCAAGGTACGAATTACTACGACAGGAGGTTCAGAGGGTTAAATGGAAAATATACACATACATCCATATGCTCTACAGTTATACTGTTTTATCTGTCGGTTGTTGGACCACGCGATGAGAGACTGTTCAGTTTCAATCTGGTATCGATGCACTGGAAGCTCTATCACAAGCGACAGTATAACATATAGCGAATTCCCTTTAATTTTTTTCACTGCGATTGGAAGTGTGCTCTTCAATGTCTCCTGCAATCGTTGCTTTGAGCCGTTTGATATCCATGTATCCGTACCTCCCGTATACTCTGTCTCTCTCTCTCTCTCCCTCTCTCTCTCTCTCTCTTTGTCCGCCATGCCTTTGATTGCCTTCGATTATAAATTTTTACAATAAACCAAAATTGTTTGATTCTTCTTCGATCGTTGTAAGCATTTTTTAGCCGGCAGGTGAACATCGTACACGTCTGTACGTCGTAGCACAAGTTTTCTCACGATATTTACGTGAAAGAGACTCGTCAGTAGTCTCAAGACGTGGAGCTGTCGTTGGTTTGTTTGTTTCGTGTTTACAGCGTGAACTCCTTGGATCACAGTCTAACTCACCCTCTCGACAAATTTTCATTTGCCATCCCAGGTCGACTTTTCGACACACACAGAAAGGATGGGTAAAGTCCAGGCAGTGAGTGGTTGGGAAAGGTATTGAAGATACGTACTGCGAGAAAGAGCCAGTAGAACGAGTAGCTGGGGTCTTGTTGATCGAAGGTGCGAGGAATAAGAACGAGCTCTGCTGCTTCTTCGGTTATATACCGAGTCAGTCCGTCGGTTCGTTCGCGTCTGCCCGACGCTGACTCGCTCTACTCGGAGTTTCGTTCACCAGGGCGATTCTCGTCTTGCCTCGTTCTGGCAAACGTGGCCAAGAAAGTTTCAGAAATCGCAGACGTAAATCGTCCTCCGTCTATTTCCTCTGAACGATGTGAGAGGAAAAGAGATGGAGTTTCCTTCGCTCAGTCGTCGCAGTTACCACTTAGTACTAATTCCCTGTGAACTTTTCGCGAGTAGAATTTCGATGTCGCATCTCTCGTGTCTCGTACACACGTCTTGAATGTCACCCATCCGAGAACACACCTAGTCTTTTCCAAATCCTTATTCGCTGGAAAACGGAAATTACATTACTTGAGAAATTCGCGAAAAAAAATATACATTCTTTACGTGTTTGGCATGATTACATATATGTATATATAAGTTCAGGATTCAGACTTACGCTCTGATGTCTTGAAGTTGGTTCGCGAAAAGCGTAATAAGATTGCGCGCACGAAGGAGCGCGTTGCACGTTCGTCTCTTATTTGTTCAGCAAGCGAGGAAAGACGATGGAACTGCCGGTTGGTGGAGGAAAAGGTTCAGGGAAGTATAAAGACGAGGGAAAATAGTGGCTCAGCGCACACAAACGTCGGCTATAAATTTTCGTTCGGTTCCTTTACTTTCTTTAACTCACGTAGAACGTTTAGAAGGTTTGTTCCTCCTCACATTCCTTTAGCACCTTTTCTCCTAACCCCCAGTGACTTTTTCAACTTTTGTTAAAGCCTGCATGCTAACATTATTAAGTATGACCGCAACAAATTTTATTGCTGACCTGCTGAACATTTTGCGAAGTTCAATTCAATCTCGCACAATATCGCAGCGTTTCTTCACAGTTATTGCTTTTTCTTGTCTTATCCCTCTAATGATGGAAATCGTAGAAGTTCGTAAGTAGAAGTGGCTTGCCAGAGACGTAATCGCTTTGCTGACGCATGTTTGACGAGAACTGGATTACATAAAAGCGGTCGGTCATGCTTGACCGAGGATACCATGTTAACCGAGTCAAGACGTACCGAGTTGCAAGGAAAACACAAGGATATACAAATCCCTACTTGCTATATCTACCTATCTACTGGAAAAAATGATCTTGTGTAACACAGATAGCGATGAGAAAAGCTTTCAGGAATGTGAAGAAGGTTACATAATATGTCCGAAGCTGCACATCTTGTTCACTTTTTTTTAATCGCTTTATAGGTATTTCATTAAGCTCATCAAAACATCAGGCCTGCAAAGTCTTGTCTCGTGGGTCGTGTAGGAATTAACCCACAAGGGGACTATCGCGCATTACTCGTCCCGACGACGACAAGGATGACACTGATGCCTCTCCATTGTTATTATTCGCTTATCGTTAGGGTTAGATAGTAGTTATAGTACATCGCTCGGCACAGGTAGTTCTCGTATACTCGGTAGTAGATACAATGTAAACGGTGGAGAGGAACCTTGAGAACCTGCGCAAAGAGCTTACACGAGTCGTTGAAGGATCTAACTCCTACAGCGATGAAACGCTCAGCAGCGTAGAGCTTAATGCATTCTCCATCCTGCTGGCACGTAGGTACGACTTCCTCTCCCTTAACCCCTGCAAACTCGCGCATTTAGCACATCCAGCGTCTCCTTGCGACAAGAAAATAAAACGAGTTCTAAATCCGTAAATCCTTAAATCGCAGGATGTGTAGCGTGCATGGTAACTATATCGAAGCTGTACAGTAAATTAGGATCCATACTGCAAGCAGTAACAGCAGCAGTTGCAATAGCATAATGGCAGCAGTGATAGGCTGATTTGCTTTGCAACATGTATGAGAAGGATCGGGACAGGTCGTATTAGAACTAGCAGAGCATTTATCGTAGTGAGTGTCGGAACGACTACGACCACAACGTTGACGATATATACCCGAGGATTAGCGTCACGTCGAATCACATCGGATCGGGAAAGTGAGGAACAAGAGGTAGAGTAGGAGTTTGGTTATATATGTATGCGAGGGAGCAAGCAAATGCTACTGCTAGTGCGTACAGTAACGGTATCCGTGGGGTTGGAACCCGACGATCACATACCGCCGGAGCACTATCGTCACTGAATTATTGAATACGTAGGAAGTCTACGTGCATATACCAGCCTCTCGCAACTGGAGATGTCTGCTGTATAAACTGCTATAGCTAGCAAAGTCCCCTTTCCCGAGGTTGTTTGGTTGCCCTTCGACCCTTCAGTTTATCGTGTGACACACGTTGCCGCGACAGGACCGGAGTCTACGATCTGGTGAGTCTTGTATAGGATACACGCTGCCGCCACAGGGCTATGGAGATCTGGTTCGGTGCTCGCAGAATGGCACCAAGCTCGTAGAGTCCGGGCCCTGTCCTTAACCGTCACATATTAGGTATCGTACGAGAAGCGCTGGTTAGCGAGGGTTGTGTGCCGCTGAAGGTCCAAGTAATTTCTCGGATAGTGTATACAGGATCGTCTAATGGCGGTTTAACCGGCGTTGTGATGTCTCACATACGTTATAGTACATTCTGGTCAAACGTAAGGGTCCGTGAGTATCAAAGTGAACGGTACGAAGCGTTTAGGAGAAGAAAGACAGAGACAGGTCCGCATAACAAGATATATGCATCCCAAGTGGGATCAAATCGACGTACTTTGGTTTCGCCAAAGGGCTGAAATTCTCTGAAACCAAGTCTAGCGGGATATAGCTGAGAGAATTGCACCATCCCACTTGCTCGTAAAATGCAAACGCGGCCAAATAGAAGGAGACGGAAAGCTGTAGAGTTTAAGTTCTCGTACAGTCTTCCCTGCTAGAAACACAGCATCAACCGGCAGATGCGACATTGCTCGCTATGCCTTAACGCCCACCGTTTCTCCTTCGGTTTCGTTCTACTTATCTCACTTGCACTTGTGCAAGATATTCTCTTTCTGGTTTACCTTCTATAGTTCCATCTTCCTCGGTTCTTCAAGCACGCCACAGCGGTGCAGGCCTGGCGTAACCAACCGCGGCCGACGATAATGAAATCCATAAATCCGAAGGAACGCGCACTGGTGGCCCCGACGGTGCAAGCCGCTGGTCTGACGCAAAACTTGTTCTCTTTCTACTTGGCCGCTTGTTCTCACAGTGTCTCGTTCTTCTTACACGCGACGTCTTCTCTTCACTTGCAAACCTTATTTCCCGTTGAGAGAAATCAGTTTTGATCCTTACCAAAGAGTATTCCGATTCCTCCGGTTTATTCTTTGTTCTTAATTCCGTAATTTTTTCTCACAACCGATTTATCCTTGCCGCGACGTTCATAACCGCGTTTATCCTTGTTTTTCTTTATTTAAGCTTATATTACTTTTAGCTGTTACGAATTTTCTGTAAATTTTTAGTTAATTACAATTTTGTCTCGAATTTATAAATTTCATTTATTTGGTACAATTATTTCATCGTTATTTGAAGCTTTCTCTATGTCGTTGTTACTACCCAGATAATTTTGTTCGCAGAGTCACATTGCAATCTTTCCAGTGACACGGGTGTAATAGAACCGAGAAAGGTCAGAGTTGATGATATCGAATCTTCTACCCCAAATCCGAAGACTGTGATTTAACAGAAAGCGATTCTAGAATTCCAAAGGTGTGAACGAAAATGCTCGTACAACTCATCCCCACAGTAACAAAGAAATCCTGGAAAGTCTAAACTTTAATACTCGGTGCGACCAAGAATTTCGTGCTTGCACGCCGACAACGACTTCGAGGATTAACCCCCATGACGGTAAAACGGACCACGTAAATATCCGAACTTCGATGCCGAGCCCTTGTGAAAGTACAGGGGTGTTAGCGTGGTACGAAGGAAGCGAGGAAAACGGACCTCGTAACTCCGGAGAAATTCTCTAGCCCTCTTACTCGTCCTTCCACCCTCGTTCCCAAAACTTCACGGCTGTTTCTCACATGGCGAGAGAGCCGTTACGCGACTCTGGGCCTGACGAAAGTGCGGTGAAAACCCAATACTTAATCGCAAAGTCGAGGTTTCCCAAGAACTCTCTGCTGTTTCTCATTCTCCGAAGGCAAAAGGTAATACACGAAAGTCCAAACATACCAATCATGTTCCATTCCATGGTCCTCATATCTGGATGAAAAAAAGAAAAAAAATTATCTGATTAGATTAGAGAAGAGTTACGAATTTATGATATAGTTTTGTTTAATTTTACGAAAGTTTAAGTTCGAAACTCCTCCTATCTTTTTTTTTATTATGGTACACATTATAAATAGTGCAGCTATGTATACGGTTTTTCTATAAATGGGCTATATATAGACCATATATTTTTCGACTTCGGGTTGTCTTTGGCGCTGTCAAAATGTAGGTATCAAAGTACTACCAAAGCTTTAGTAAACCGGTCACTTTCACCGTACGATTTCTGTATGTAGGTATTTTAGAATAGGTATCTACTTACTACGGGAGAAAACACACGAACCGAATGGAATGTGTATTTGGGAACAAATACAATTTGAATGAATCAGCAGTAAAGTCGAAATGGCCGCGTAGCAATCCAAGGTTTTCTGGACCCTCTTTCGATGTTGGTGGCTGGCGAGGGAACAACGCGGGTATTATGTGTTCGCAAAGGGGAATTGCCGGTACCTCCTACCTATATAGATGGTTTTTACTCACATTCCTCTTTTTTCACTGCTTCCCGGTCTCTTTTTTCGTTCGTATTTTTTTTTTTTTTTACAGTCATTCTCCGTTCTCTTGAGGCAAAGTGTTTCCTCTTTCATTCATTTGTTTTACGCTCATCCTGTCTCACTTCCAATGATTTTGTCTCTCTGTCCAATGATTCTACACTTTCTTTATTATAGCGAATACGCAGTTTCCACTCAAGTACCTCGAGTATATAGTATCAGTACTTTACAAACGTCACCAAAGCTCCATCCACCAAGAGCCGGCATATTCGCGATACGAATTCCCCAGAAACTGCAACTCCAGTCGCAAGAGCTCTGTCTCTTTCATTCGTCGCAATAGATAAATAACGTTGCTACTGCTTGCTGCCTGGCGGGCCGCAAGTTTCACCGTAATTTTACCCGACTGCTGCTGTTAGTTTCCTCGCGAGATTCGTAGTTTCGATAAATAGAGCACACGTATAAATAGATATATAACTGTGTCATTTATATGTGCTGCAGGAAAATCGCGAAATGTGGCTATATGTGAATGGAGCGATTCACCCACGCCTTTTCCCGAGTTAAAGTACCGCTGATATATTTTTTACAACCCTTTAGAGGATTCTCGTCGTCGCGCCGCTGGCACCGATAAAACTCGTCGCGGACATTGATCGAGGAAAAAAAAAATTCAAGAAAAAAAATCATCGCTCTCGTTGCAGGTACTATATAAATAGGTACATACGGTACGATGTATCCATACCTACGTATATAGGTTTTTTTCATTTGTATGCAATTTCCCTTACGGAGAACTGATACATGTGAACACTCGTTGGTGCATTTCGGTCGATACTAACTGACGTTATATGCAGTATGTAACGTGCAATGAACTTACGCAACGAGTGACTATGGCATTGTAACGCACTTTGATCAGTATATGGTATATATATGGTACACGATTGCATGTGTCCACTTCGACCCTTTCGACCACCCCCCTTTACGTTCGCCAGGAGAATTCCCCAAACGACTCGGAGACCCCGTAACGTTCGAGTTCATTCGTTCGATCAACCGCCACTGCATCACCGCAATTCCTATTCTCCAACCTCCCCACTCGGTCTTTAGTACAGTGCAGTGCTTTCTATATACGTTTCCTCCAACAGTTCATCCGTTGCCCCACCCCTCACCCTCCCCCGCACATCTCGACGAACTGGAACACCAACCACTGTAAATACAAACTCGATCTGTTACGCGAAACGGATATACGATTATCGTCGTTATATCTCATTGTTTCTATCATTTTTCCCGATTCGGGAGTAGAGATAAAATCACAACGACACAATATCTCGATCCCCGATAAAGATGATAAAGAAGAAACTCAATCCAATAGTTCAGTCCGTTGAGAAATTTATTTTTAAATATTTTTGTAAACAAGTATCCGTGACTCAGTGTGCATTTTGTAACATGTACTTAGTAAAAATGTAATTTTCGATAATCGATATTTTAAAAACCCGCCTCCGGCATTGCATTTAAATTATTCTTTAATTTTTTCCGACATAGTTAGCGATATAATAACAAAAAATACATTGCATTTTGTAATAGAAGACAAACAAAAACGAAATATTAACTCAAAACGAGTATTCAAAAATATATGTATTAGTGGTTGAGTTTGTTGATTGGTAACTGCAAAAAGAAACGTTTCTGATAATCGATATTTTGCTTTTCAATTTTTTCATACAGGAGTCTACTACTCGATATTGGGACCGTCAGTATCGTAATATTGGCCAGGAACTCGTGTAAAACAATATATAACATTGCCTTCTTTGTACTCCGACTTCATGCTTGCATAAAGGGTATAGAAGAATAGAAGATAAAATAGGGAGCAGTGCGGGTGGAGCAGCGGTTACATATCCGACGTTAATTACCTGCCAGCAACATGATATATCATAAATTTCGTATATATTTCACGTCGACTCGTTAGTATATTACTATACCATTACAATTACTAACTATAATACAGAAGGCGACAATATGAACTGACCGCCATTAGGAACGATCGAAAATTTCGGACGAGAGAAACCCACTGAACACACGAGGGAGCCTCGGGAGTAATTACTTGTGACTTGATGAATGAATGAATCTGAATACGCATGTTAAATGGAAGGTATTGAACAATACTCCGTGATCATGCTCGGATTTTCGCCTTAGTCTCATTTCTCTTCTCTTCTGCTGTTTCTAACAGACGTGGTTCCTTCATACTATCTCATCTGTAATATAACTGCACGGCTGCACAACATGTTTCGGAAACAACGGCGGATTATAGTTCCATCTAGTCTGCTTTCAGGTTCTATTGCCATGCGTTTCTATTGTTATCAGTTTGAAAAAAGTGGTTTCGAGAAAAACAGCTCTGGCGCCGCCATTTTGTGTCAAAATGATAATCCATTTTTTTTTAATACATCAATATGTGTTAAATAAACCCTCTCAAAAGATTCCCTTTTTCATACTCCAAAAATAAATCGTCAAAGTTAGGCCTTCTTTTTCTACCAATAGAGTTTTGTTACCCCTTAATAATGAATTAATAAATTAATCTTAATAGAAATGTCAAAATTTTGTGTACTTCATGATTTTATATTGTTTTTACACTGGATAATTAATTAAGTCAAATTTTAGGGAAATATAAATTTGATAAAAACGATTCAATAAATGAATCCTCTTTTTCTCTCATCTATTCGTATCTTTTTCTCTGATAATTCGATATCGAATACATATGATAAATAAAATTTTGAACAGCTACCTTTTTATTGATGGCATCTACCGACGATCGTTAATATTGTCGTAGCGATTCTCGCTAATGCGTCGCGTTTGTTGGTAGTTCGAATGTCACGAGGGCCGTAGAAACGTATAGAGAATACAGAGACACGCAGATCATTACAGCTGTGTCATCGCACGCGTGCCGCAGCGATGCATCACCGAATGACGGGAATCGCGGCGTAACGCGTTCATTCGCCGGCTCGCAAATCACGCAACCCCGATTTTCAACCGCGTCGTTTCGGGTCGCTCGTTTCTCTGGTTTGGCTATGCCAGCTTGGCTTCTACGAGTCTCTGTTAGAAATCAACATTGCCCCAAATACGTTCACTGGACTAGATGAATTCCGCTGGAATTAAAGATGTAACGTGACATCTAATTGTTTTCTTACATTTAGTAAAATGTTAATTAGTTTCCTGTTAAAACGATCGAGATATTATACATAATTAATTCATCGACACGTTGCATTATAAACAACGCTATTATTTTCAAATTTCATTTAAAATCAGCATTATAATTATTTTTTTCCGGCTGCGGATTCATATCGAAACAGACAAATCTGTTTCCGCCTCTTGACTATCCACGGTCTCGTTCTACTTACATCGCGAACAACGTCACCAAGTACGGCGTACACTCTCGATAAATGGAATGAAAAAATGTAAGGAAAAAGAGAAAATTATAATAATGTTAATCACATTTCGTGACCGACGGACTTGAAGGGCACTCGGCGTGACCGAGTTTTCTATCGTCAATCAATCTTTCTTCATCTCCACTTTCTCGTTCTCTCTTTCATTCTGTCTCATTCTCGCTACCTGTACGACTCTGGTTACTGGTTACTCGTACACTAGTCTAAGTAAAATCCGATTTAGAACGCGAGTGGCATTGCTGTGCTAGTAAATACTCAGAAACAGTTTCGTATCGTGCATAGAATAGCCTCGAGGCTTCCATGCGGGGTTGGAAATTGCAGAAGGACTCACAATTTTAACCGGAAGTTGTGCGCCACACCGGTGATACACGCGATGTCTCGCGTGTAAGCCAAGAACCGATAACAGGGTGGTTTGCTCTAAAAGCGTTTTCAAATATTCTGGATGAAAGCAAACGACGCTTATTTGTAAATACATAACATTTGTTATAATTAAAATGTCAACATACATAAAATAGACGTTCACTATTAGTTGTCCTAAATTATTCAATCATGAATCTCAGCTCTAACAACACACTTCACTCTGTGTACATCAAGCGGATACCCGTCGTAAGATAATCACGCACATGAAAAGTTTTTGACCTCGAGAGGGTGCCCACTTCCCATTTTACCAGCAGACTCGACTAGCACCCTTCCGCGTTGACGGATGGCGGTGGCGAGTGTGACATCAGCCACTGTCACGTGTCCAACCTCCCCGAGTTATGTCCCGACAGCTTGCGAAGTCCAATACTACTTCACGCTTGCATATGAAAAGCTATATATTACATGTACCATTCATCCTGAACCTCCTTTCTTACTTTCAAACGTTTAAGAGTTGTAGTCCTTAAGTTTGTTGCAATGCGGCGTAACTGTGAAAGGTTACGCAATTTTCTTTTTAAAGAAATGTCTGCCAAAAAATGTGAAATGTGTCTGTGCTTTTAAAGCCAGTACAATGAAAGTTTATTTACCGCAACTCGATGGCGTTCCACAAGATAAATGTAAATAGGCCGAATATTATAACCATATTTTCAGAAAATGTGCGGTTCATTTCTGAGAAATGTTAATTTTTTTTTTTTTAGCCCATCCTCAAACCATCGTGAAATTAGAACAGCCCAGATTCGCAATACACTGACCATAGTTTAGATTCCAGAATGAAGGAAGAGTCGAATAACTATATGGAAGAGCTGTGAATCAGGGCAGATGAATTTTAAATACCATTCCCAGCCAGCTGGAAAAGCAGAGCAATCGGTCTCTACTGAACTGTGAATAATTTCTGAGAGCTTAGCAGCTTCCTGAATTAATTTTGAAGAGTTGATGTAGCCGAGATCTGGTGATTGAATAATCTAGCAGTTCCTATACGATGATGAAAAAATGTTTGTTTCAAGTAAAATAATCTCTCTTGAAAAGCTGCTTCAGGAGCTTAACATGACAATAAATTGAAGTGGCTGCTGCGGGATTTGATATTAAGCGCCCTGATGTTGTACTGGTTTTGTTGGCATGAACGTACGCATGATTAATGTCCTAGTGTGGTTTCGCACAGGATGCACCACTGACTTCGCCTAGTCAGCCCTCGTCTCTCCTACACTACATGTAATACCCGAGTTTCCGGTATTTCCCACTTCCATCTTTCTCCCTTATCCTGTAACATTGTGCTACTCACGTTTTCAACGCATCCTCTACATTCGAAGTTCGTTGCACGTTGCATCTCGCTTCACAATCGGCCTCAAAGATCTTTCTTCCTCCATCTCAGACTTGTACGTGAGTATAAAAGAGTGGATGAAGATGAGTGGCCGTAGTCTTCCAGCTTGGCTGGAAGCGGCTGGCTATCGATAGATTACAATTAAAGTGCGATATACGAGCGTGCTTTTCTCTGCAAGAGGAAAGAAGATGAAGTAAGGAAGAATGAAGAGTGGAGTAAGAACAAAGAGTACTTTGTTCACGGCGAGACCATCCCTTTAGCGTGAAGCTTTGGCTTCGTTTTTTCCTCACTCCCCACCGACTCTCGCTCTTTCGCCATTCATCTTTCTCCCGTCATTACGCCAGGTCTTTCACACCCAAGCGTGGTAATCGAACGAACGACGAATACAAAGTTGCAAATTCCGCATGCAAAGCATCAACAGACGGAAAAAAAATGTTAAAGAAAACTTGGCAGAATTAATTGCACGCAAATTAGTCTTTTAAGGTATATTCCCTCACCGGTTATTGACATACTTAAATGTCTTTTTATTCAATATTCATGATGAGCTATTTATTATAGAGATTTCCATGACTGGTGCGGTTGATCAACCACAGTATCTCCTAATTCAGCCCAGAAACATGGGAATGCACCATGATTCTCCGAGCATACGCGTCATCTCACTAGTCAGAGGATATGAGTATCGACCCGATGCATTATGCACTTTGATGCATCTTTGCTAAGCGCGTACGAAGCGCGTTAGTTGCATACACATGCGTACGCACGTATATGAAACCGCTGTTTTACCATCGTGTGTGTGACACGGCAACGCACATCCTCTGCCGCATCACGTTCATTGCGGTGCTTCAAAGTTGTACAGCATCCACGTTGCATCTCTACTCTCCGGTCTACTGTTGCAATATTCTGTACTCTCTGGTGTGGTTCACGCGATATATGCGACGAGTAGCGCAGCACGGATCATGATCCGTGAGTCCCTGAGAATAGTGCAGCACAGCTCTCGGTCTAATTAATTGCTCGATTCGAGACTCGAACGTAGCGCCATTGATATCACAATGAACAACGCTTGTCTTTTTCAGTCATAGGCATTACGATTGAAGGTATGTAACTGTAAGAGCATGATCAGTAGAAACGACAGAATGGCAAAGGACAATCTAAGCAGTTTAGGTACACGTTCGCGAAAAGAGCATCGACGATATACGAAAATGGAGCGAGAGTGAGAGAGAGAGAGAGATAGAGAAACGATACAAGAAGAGATGGAGGTACACAGTGAAGAGGTAGAGCGCTAGGCAACCACGTTTATATCGAGAGTACGCGCGGTATTGGCAGACCGTTTCCCCGGCAAATAATTGGAAATGCAAACGGAACACGGTCCGCTCTCACTGTTAGCTCGATAATTGAGTCCCTTATCGGTGTTCGAATGCTCTACTCCGTTTCCGTGGACTAACGGTGGAACGGAGAAATATAGATGTGTATATATAGTACATACGATCCTACCTATAAGAGGTCATTCAACTCCAATTATCGTGATTAGGAAAAAATAATTGTCATTAAGGTCGTTAAAGTATGTTGCGATCCCTGGGTTAAACTCGGATGGCAAATAAGGAGCTTGTTTGTTATTTATAATTGCAAATTTCATGCGAACGCAGAATTCTAAAAAA
>JABMBT010014431.1:0-15518 GCA_018906895.1 Odontocolon sp. PSUC_FEM 10030002
TTCAGTTCGGTTCGAATTAACGAACAGTGAGGTGACTCGTACGGGATCCGAGCAAGGGATTCAACCTCCGCACAGTGCGGTACAGATAATTTGTAAGTGTTCTAATTGTAATTCTTGTGTTAATAAACAACTCTTGTGTTCAAACCGACACCTTCGGGTCTCTCTCACTTGGGTACCAACCCTTTAACCGTCAACGTCCCAAATAAAGTGCAAGCTCCGACTCAGAGTAGCTACCTGAGATCCGCGGGTACAACAGTGGTATGTTTTTCGAATGACATAATCGTCTTGGTATCGAACAGGCTTTCGTATGCAAATGTGACATCCATCGATCGTTCCGATAACTCCACTAAAACCCCGGATTTCATCAAAACTTTGACTGATTTTTTTCTTTTCTCTTTCTTCAAAAGGCCATTTGATAAATTCTTTTTGTAATGAAACCATAAAATCCAATGTTCGATCCAAGACTCTGTGGGTTGAGCTTTTCGATAGCAAACCAAACTATTAAACTTAATATGTGCAAAATTTGCAAATAAAGATTATAAAAAAATTGCTCCATCGTCATTATTACCAATCAAATTATATGCAATTTGTCTTGTCAATCTGAAATGCTCTTTGAAAGTTTTATCTAAATACAATGGCACTGTTTCTTCGATAAAGTTTCGAATGCATATCCTCGGTCTTCCCTCTTCGTCGCTATCATCGTCAGACGATGATGACGATGTGTCTGTATATAAAATGTGATTTTCATTTTGATCCGGTCCATTTGTTATCCATCCCTGAAGTACAAATTATTTACAATTAATATTACATTTTCCGATACATCTACACAGTTCACTGGTATTATAAATATATACTCATTTTGCAATTCATTTTTTGTCATTTCTCATTTATGCAATTTATTGCTTACCATTATTATATCTTCGATAATTTCGTTCACCACAATGTCATCCATAAGTTTGGTCTTTAATTTAAACTTGCGTTAATCGTTAACTCGACTATGATCACGTTAATTGAAAGATAATTCAATGTCAATCAACAAATGAACAAATTCATTGTATTAAAAGAATGGTTAGGAATGGTTAAGAAAACAAAAGTGAAGTGGAAGGGGCATATTTGAATTTCACCAATGAAATTCGTGTTCCACTGGCGTCGGATCATTTTGGTCCGGTCCAATGTGGTCCGGACCAACTTGCACCTCGGTCGCGAACGCGACTTTTGTAGACAAAAAACCGATTTCGCCTTACGTATTTGTAATAATCGGAGAGAGAGAGAGAGAGAGAGAGAGAGAGAATGAGTGAGAGAGCGCGGTAACCTAGAATCGCTGGATAATGAATTCTTTTTTTCATTCCTACGATTCCCGATATAATAGGTAGAATAGAAGAGAAATATATATAATCCGGTGGATCGTGAACCGTCATCACCGCGAGCACAGCGACCACCGCGTTTTACAGTTGCGTCGTAGCATTCAGCAAACAGTCGCAAAGGAGAGCACGACATTTTATGTCGTATTTGCGGCTTTCGTGATACGAGTGGACGAAATTGAGGCAAGTACGTGAAAAAACATGAAGAAGAAATTGTTTGCGACAAATTATATTTTCATTTGAAAAAAAATGTCGAGTTTATCGTTGAGTCGGATCTTGCGGTGGCGGCATTTTTTGCGGTGGGAAACATTGTTGTTGGACTCTCCGGCGATAATAAATCGAGTCTAACGGTTTTTGGGGATTTCGCGGTAAAACGAATTAATGGTGACGGTGAAAATTTTGAACATGTTTCAAACGCATGTTTCCGTGAGGCAAATAGTAGAAGGAACTTTGGCACTAAACTATCATTGCAAATATTTAAAAAATCCATTTGAATGTCTTACGAATGATTAATAGTAATTTATATTGGATTTAAATTTAATTTACAAGACTCGGTGGACGGATGTACCGATCTAGCCAAACGTCCGAAATGTTGATAAAAATTTTACGCTCTAAAGAGATTTTTTTTCTTCAGACGCGGTGAAAAATGTTTTCGGTGAGACTGGTGAGCGCCGACAGCTACTTGGCGCCGCCTTTGCCTCTGCTGGATCCGACATATTCCCAATTTCGCGGATCAGAGATCCGGCGCGTTCCCGTTGTCAGAGTATTCGGCTCGACATTGAACGGTGATTTTTTCTTTGTGCTTTTTTGAAATATAAAGCGAATTTTGAAAAAATTTCAAAAATTTTGTCATTTCAGGCGAAAAGACGTGTCTACACGTTCATGGAGTATTTCCGTACATGTACGTGCCGTTCGCGGATCAAGAGGATCCCGAAACACTGGCTCTTCGCCTCGCGGCTTCTTTGGACGCCGCCATCAACGTTTCCTTGGGTTCGGCGACTTCGGACGCGCAACACGTTTATTCGATACGACGCGTCGCCGGAATGTAAGCAAATTGAAATAAAAAATGAAAAACAAATTGCAACGTACGACATATTTCTTCTTCCAGACCGTTTTACGGCTATCACGAAAAGGAGCATCAGTTTTTTAAAATTTATTTTTATAATCCCGCTATGATTAAGAGAGCGGCTGATCTGCTGCAGGTTCGTTTGTACTTGTTTACCATTGACGCCGGAATTCGAGATACGTCTGTATTTGTTTTTACTCGCTCTTTCTGACTCTGATTGTAGAACGGATCCGTGCTGAATCGCAGTCTACAGCCGCACGAGGCTCATATTCCATATATTCTACAGTTTATGATCGACCATAATTTATACGGAATGAGTTTGATAAATTTGAGCCGAGTCCGACATCGACGAGTCTGTCGTTTGCTCGCCGAAATGGGATCGGCGTCGGAAAATGATGAAATGGACTATCTCCCGTCGACGGTGGAGAGGCAGAGTACCTGCGAGATCGAGGTAGACGCGACTGCCTCCGATATAACGAATCGACGAGAAATCGAGAGGGGCCTCGATTTGAATCCCGGTCTCGCGGCAATTTGGGACGAAGAACGAGCGAGAAGAGCTCGAGTCGGACTCGAGGGTGGAGATTCGCAACTCGTCTGTTCGAAAAGTCCACCGAGACCGGTTTTTCGACCAACGGACGACGATATTTATCAGGAACGGAGACTCGCTCGGAGACTCGAAATGATATCTCAGTGCGACGAGAGTGCACTCTCAACGACAGCGACCAATCGGTCGGTCGCGTACGCCGCTCAAGTTCGGGACGATGATCATTTGATGAATTCGTCGTGTTTCTCAGATATTTCCGTACCAAGGATCGATACTACGAATAATCGCGTCGTCGCGCGACAACGAGAATCGATAGAAAATTCGCCTTTTTTCGATTCTCCGATTATTTCGGAAAGTCAGAACGCGCCGACACAGGACTGCAGTGTCTGTGAGTATTTATTTAGTTTTATTTCACTTTTTCTCAAACCGCTGTGTCTAGCTTTTCTTTTTCTTTTTCCAGTAGGAACCGATGACATGCCGTTGGTCGATTTGTTGGTCCAATTGGCCCAAGAAGGAGGCGAAAACGCAGAATCCGTAGATACGGACAGCCTTCTTGGATCTCAAGTTTCAGTGTTGAACGACGGAAAACGCGACACCGTGGACCAAGAGGAGGAGGAGGAGGAGGATGTTGTTGATCTCAATTTGACGTGTTTGCAATTGGATTCTACGAGTTTGTCGGAAAAACTGGTTGACCAACCAACAGCCGAGTACGAAACGAGATCGGCATCTTCGAAAGCGGACAATGTGGAAGAAATGGAAAATTCCAACGACTCAAATGAGTGTCGCGTTCCTCAGTACGACGGAGCTGGTGACTTGTCACCGACTCTCGTCAATTCCGACGACGAGGACGGCGGCGGCGAGAACGAGGACAAGTGTACGAATGCCGAACATTACAGAGAATCGTCTAGTTTATCGGGATTCCTCGATTCCCGTGGAATTTTCGTACATTCGAAATATGAAAAAATATCGTTGGATTGTTCCAACAAGAATATCGCGGAACGTTGTCGCACTCCGCCGATTCAACTTTTGGGAGAATCGTTGCTCGTTCCGTCTTTGACGAACGACGCTTTTGTCGGGCAATACGACGCTGTCATCGATTACGAGCCTTTCGATCGTTTGCCAGAAATCGGTTCGGATTACGTTCGAGATCTCGAGGGAATACATTCGTCGTCGATGGAGATTGGAAATCTTTTGTCAAGTTCGAACGAAATAGCGCAACAGGCGGTCGACGACGAGAGACCGATACCCTTGGAAACTGTACTCAACGGCGATCCTTGTTTTACGGAAAGTGCTGAGTTTGATAAATCCGACGTCACGGAACTTCGGGATCAGTACGTCAGTCTCCTTGGCAACGCTCTTCTACCTGATGTGCATACAAATTCTCGCATTGGCAGCCAACTCTGCCCGACCGCCACCACCGCCGCCGCCGCCACCATCACCAAATCGTCCAATTTTGGCGAAATGGAGAAAACGACGGCCTCGGAAAACATGACACCGAATATTCCAGAACCTGAAGTGAAACTTAATGGAAATTACGAAAATGATAAAAACGGTTGCAAGCAAATCGGAAAAACTTGTAGCGACAATTCCGATTACAATTGCAACGTTGTTGCTAGTTGGGAAGAATTGGAAAATTTACAATTCGTCGATAAACAATCGAGTCGATGTAGGGTGCAAAGAAGCGTCAATAAACAGTTTTGCCGAATAAATCGTTGCTGCGCAAAGAAAGCGCCGCGAGGACAAAGTGGTCGAGCGAGAGCAGCGACGGATCGAGAAATTTGGCAAGATTCCGACAAAATGGAATATCCAATTGAAAAAGAGTGGCCGAGCATAAACTTGGAAAATTCAATCAGAGTGCCACCGTCGCCGGTCGCCGCCCAAGACAATATAATCGAACAGACATTTTTTCAAGGTCTTGAATCGAATATTGGTCGAGTATCGGTAATATCGAACGACGAGAGCACCGACCATATTTTCCGACCAACGATCGTCGTTGCCGTCGCCTCCGAGAATCGTCTTGAGCCGGACGTTGGAAATATTATTTCATCCGCTCGTCCGTCACAGTCGGAAGGTAACATTCCAATTTGGCGCGGCGGCAACGGCGACGGTTTCTCGTACTATTCGTCTAAAATATCGGACGAGAGAAAAACGTTGGACAGATACAGTGGACATGGACATTGCGTCTTCTCGGTACACAAAAAAATCGTTGACGATCAAAATTTTGCTTGTCATCAAATTTGGGTTCTCGATAAACAAAAGAGAGGACGTCAACGAGCGTCGTGCACCAAGACGTGCTACAGTATCAAGTGCCAACTTCCGGTAGTCGTTTTAACCAAGATCGACGCGAAAAAAGGCGGTGGCGAATCGGCTAATCTAGCGTCTAGGACGTTGATAAATTTCGAATCGTCGGATGAGCAAGATTTTAAGATAACGAGACGCGGAGGCCGAGGTCGGAAATTGAGTTACACCAGCGATTCGAGCGTCGACGAAAATGAAATTAAACTCGTTGGATCTTTAGATGACGACGAAACCGTTGATAATCGTACCGATGAAAGCCGCCGCGGTTCGGTCGTCTTAAAGTTTGGCGAACGAAATCGACGACGGGAGATCGATCGCCCGAATTATCGCAGGAAGAAGCAATTCAAGCCGATCAAGGGCCAAGCAGTTAAATATAAACGAGCTAAAGTCGCGTCTGCCGCAGCAGTGAGAATTCCGGGACTTCCGGGAATACCCGGAATCGTGACGGAATACCAAACGTCGAAAAAAAGGGGTCGACCAAAAATGTCTTCCGAACCTCGAATAACGATGAATGATACCGCGTCAATGTCGTTGATGGGATCCAACGACGGAGAAACGTCCGAGATTGTGGCTCTTAAATTATTGATGAAACAATGTAATTCAAATAGCACACGCGATAAATTAAGAATATTATTGAACAACAGAACGAAAGGGTCAGTCAATAAAATGGCAATAAAAAAATTAAACAGGAGCGATGAAAAAATGTGTGAAACCGCGGCCGCGATAACTGCGACGCCTAAAGTCGTTGATTACGTAAATCTTGCTAATGCAAATCCATCCTTGGAGACAGTCACGGATATGAGTCTAGATTTTTACGTCCAACAAGAAGCAGGAGAATTCGACAATCGATCAGTTTCTCTCCGGATGAACCAACATTTGTTTGGTGGTTTGATGGACGACGACGGTGACGACGAGACAGTTGCAGTAGCCGAGGCGAATAAAACAGTCCTCGAATTGGCCAACGATACAAATGATGCGATAAACAAGGAAAATTTATTTTCCGCAAATAATTACACCATCGATGCTGTTAGCATTGAGATTCCGACGTGTCTCTTCGAGGAGGATTCGAATTCGATTGACGTCGAACCCGAGAAATCGGGTGAAAAATCAAGTCAAACGTCCAATGAGAGATTAAAGGAAATGTCGAGCGACGACTCGAGTGATTCGGTAGCGAATCCTCTCGACTTGGATGTCTACGATGCGGATAGTTTGTCTCGGAGCAGCAGCAGCAGCAGCAGCGAATCGAATTCGTCCGACGACGAGGGTCTTGTCGACTCGATCCAAAGCTTTGACAAATTGGATGAAAATGAAACGTCGATGAATCTCGTTGAAATCGAGAGTTCGAATCTGTCCACGAGTTCGGAACTCGAATCTCCGGAATTTGAGGCATTGAGTCCCGATCGATATCTCAGCGATGACACAAATATGTCGCGAGAAGAAACGATCGAAACAACAACGGAGGCCGAATCTAACAATTTCGAAAGACAAATTTTTCCAAATAATTCGAAAAATATAATCGAAACGGCGCCGGAGGAGAATAACGTTAGTCGCCACACGAAGAATGTAATTTCTAAAGTTATTTTACAGTTGGAAAATGAACCGGAAACCGCGATAATCGAGATGAAAATTCAATTACCAACTTGCGCTGAAAAGTTTGAAAATTTTTCTCCAACTTCCAAGTTGAACGAAAATGTTTCTCCGGCTGCGATTGTGAGAGAAAATGACTTACCGATCGTGACTGAAGAAATTGGAGGAAATGTCGCAACCACAGAAACGGCCGAATTTATATCGAGTACCGAGAACGAAAAGCAAGAGGAGGAGGAGGTGCAAATTATCGCTCAACATTATAGTCAGCTACCGGAAATATTTCAGATGGAAATCGAAGTGGAAACGACCATCGAGGATGACAACGGTGACAATGATGGAGAGAGTCATGTTCCAGCCACGATCGAATCGAAATTGTCGGCAAAATCGCACGAGTCCGATCCGAATGTGAATTATAAACCAAACGACGATAAATTATTTACAAATGTCGTTGAAAACGCGTTGACCGATTCCAACGATCATCACGTCGAAAATATTCAAATGGAAAGTGAAGAAAGCGAATCGAGAAATATCCGAATTACCGTTGATAGCGACAACGACGAATCTTGTACCGCAAAAGAGTCAATGATCCAGTGTGTTCGAGTTTCGGTAAAATTCGTTGATACCAAGATAAAAAATGTCTTAAAATTTCACGGCAAAAGTGAAATAAATCCTAAAATTCATTTGTTTTCAATGTTACAGAAAAATAATCCGGAAGCTGTGGCGTCGCCGCTGTCTGCAGCGGGGTGTTCAAAGGCAAACGATGACGAAAATGATTCGACACATTGCAAGACGGAAACGAAAGAGGACGACAAGAGTCCGAACAAGAGAAAGCGCAAGTCCAAGTACTTTAAAGTGCCACTTCGAAGAAGCGTACGAAACACGTTACGGATGCAGAAATTACCTTCGCCGAGGAATAAAAGATTCTTTGCAAGGAAAGCAAACGACAAATTTGTTAAAAGAAATCGAGTCGAAGATAATGACGAGAAATTTGCAGAAAACGCATTCAAAGGATCCAACAACTATCGAAAATGGCAGGTATCGCCGCGGAAACGTCTGGAAAAGTGTGTGAAAAGAATTAATTTTGACGGAAAATCAGAGACTGATGGAGAAACGACAACGGGAAAATTCCAACAGCGTGTCGTGAATACAAATTCAAGAGGAATTAAAATATTGCCAATGAGAATCGCTAAAAAGAAATTGCAGCCAGAGTCTCGTTTGACATTTGTCACGAGTCTCGGACGAGTTTCCCCGAAATCCGAGTTGATCGTCGATAAAAAAGCGTCGGAATTTTTGCAAGAAAAACATGGCAAAGAAAATGTCCAACAGCGACACCGACACCGACACCGACACCGACACCGACAACGAGCCGAGTCGAGGAAGCAAAAGAATTCGGAATTGGAATTTTCGATGGAAAATAACGGACGGAAAATTGCGGATGAAAACACGAATCCAGAAATTTTGGTGAAATCAAAGAAAGAACGACTTTGGTCCGTGGAACGATCGCAAGTCACGGATAATATTTTACAAAGGTCACGAAAAAGATTTCGCGAGGAAAAAAATGAGCGGCATTCCGCATCATCGTCGGAAAAGAGCCAACGGAAAATTATGGAAAAGCATAGCGATGCATCCAAGGAGTTTCTAGAGGATAAAAAATGGCTTCGTTCTTCGAAAATTTTTAACCATTCCCAAGAGTCGTCTCCGGCGTTGAAATCTTTGGAAATTTGCGTCGCAGAGACCAAGAAAACGAGGTGGCTGCGTTCGACGAAAATTCCCGAGATTTCGAGAATTTCGACTCGTCCGGAGAAAATTTCTACGGAATGTCAATTATTATCGGAAAGAATTGCAGACAAGAACAGAGATTCCGCCGACACATCCGTCGATTATAATAAATGGCTTCGTTCCCACAATTGTCCAGCAATTTCGAGTGAAATTGTGAATCGATCAACAACGACGACGAGTAGTCCGGAATTGTCACGTAAAATAATTGGGGAAATTAAGACAGATTTCACGAGTTGGTCCGTCCTCGAGGAGGGAAAGAAGAAACGACTTTGCTCCTTCGGAACGAAAAGTCGGAACGATTCTCAACAAATCGTTCCAACATCGGAAGAAAAAAAATCTCCGGAATCTGAATTATTCTCAAAGATAATAGCTGAAATAAGGACCGATCCAACGACTTTACTCGAGACGACAAAAAAAAGACTTCGTTCGTCGAGAATTTTGAAAGATTGTCACGAAACGATACTACCGGCGAAAGAAAAAATAGAAGCAGATCAAATCGGAGAAAAAATTGTTAAGATGAATGATTATGTTCCGAAAATCATAGAACCCCGGCTGGAAATAAAAAAGAAAATCGGTATAGAGACTCCGCTTCCGGCGCAAGTCTCTTCAACGTTGTCAGAACAAGACAAGTCAGTTTTCGAATATCTTTTAAAAAAATCACGAAAAAGTGACAAAATTAAGAGTAAATCGAATAGTTTTAGAATCAAGCCCAAGAAAAAAGTATACTCGGAAGAAGAATCTTGGAGGAATATGCGAGAAATTTGTCCGGAAACGTCCTTGGCCGAGAATTGGGCGAAAATTGAACAGCACCACCCAAGTGAATCGAGTATTTCGGTAAAATGTAAAAAACGAGTTCATTTCGATGAGGAATCAATTCGTAAATACAGCAAATACGGGGAGGAACGAGCAGCATCGTTGGAAAGTGAAAATGAAGGATCTTCTCGAAAAAAAAACTATAAATCATCATTCGAGAGAAACCGTGTTGAAAATCCAATAGAATCCAAGATGGTTGTTCCGATGAAAAATAATAATCAGACGAGCGACGAATCGAAAACGGAGAAATCGGATTTTTCTAGTACGGATTTTCATGAACCGAATCCAGAAACGAACGAATCGATAATATTAATCGAAAGTCACACGACCGACGACGCGGACGACCAGTTGATTTCTTCCGACATATCGTCGTTGAGAAACATTTCGAAAAAAGTAGAAAAGTCATATTCCAAAGAAACTTTCGAGATTCTTATCGATTTCGCAAGCCGCCGAAAGATGAAAATTATACACGTCGATGAAAAATTACTGCTCTCGAAAATATATTGGAGAGACGTGGAGTTGAAGAGAGTCCCAAGAAAAATGAATTTTCTCGCAACTTTCCAGATGACGGAAAAATCGTCGTCGTCGTCGTCATCGTCACTGAACGAGTGGTTACCGCTACATTCAACGACAACCGTTTTTCTTCAGATAGAGGAGCCGCGAATAGTATTGAAAAAATTGTGCATCGACCCGTCGTCAAACAAGCGCAACAACGCAGCAGAATTGTTCCGCGGAAAAGGCGGAAGATTCGTGAAACGTTTGTCAAGGCGCTCGATTCCCGCTTACGACGGACCCGCTGATTTCAGTTCGTCCGATTCCGATCAAGATCATCCGGCGGACGTGACGATCGCGAGACAAGAAAAACGCGTTTGTGTTTATCAATCGGGGAAAAAAAGAAACGAACCGACGTTGCCGATAAAAAGGAAACTCGATGAGGAAGAAGAGGCCGCCGCGAGTCGGTCGAGCAAACGCAGAAACTCGTTAAAAATCGTCCCTCGATATCGCCCGCACCAGTCAAGCAGGACAAGTATGTTGAAGAGTCCTGGACGTATGTCGGGAAATTATTCACCGTTGCAAATAATTGTCACGTCTCCCAAGGTACGTAAACAAACTTCCGAGCCACAAGAATCCACGACCGCGTCTCTGACACCGAGACGCAACAATTTCAAACTGCACGACAACTTGTTCCGAGAAAGAATTTCGACGGTCGAACCGACGCCTACGACGACGACGACGACGACGACGACGACGGAGAAGGAACTAGGTGAGATTTCGACGAATTTTAAGAGGACCAAAATTCGATGTATTAAAATCAAACGTCCAATTTCAGGAGAGAAACTTGTAACGGCTCCGGCAGGATCCACCACCACCGCCGCCGCCACCGCCGCCGCCACCGCCGCCGCCACCGCCGTAGGGCTGGGTGAGTTGGACGGGATGTGAGTGTCTGAAACAAAGCAAGAAAAATTTGTAATTAATGCTAAATAAAAAATGACAAATGACGAGTGGGACAGATGATTTTTCAAGCCTTCGTATCGCAGAATATCCAACGATAGCCAACGAGAAGGCAGGAATCGCAGGGATTGTACCGTAATTTCGACGTTTACGAGCGACGACACTCACAAAAATGTTCGAAAGAAACTCGAGTTTTCAACGGATGATGATAAACCTGTTCGCGACGAGCCGCCGATCCAATTTCATTGTGCTGAAAATAGCAACAGCAGCAACGATGATTCGTGGTGCAACGTTACGTTCTCGCGGTATCTCGATTCTCAGATAAATAAGAATGAAATTTCGTCGATGGATTCGACGGACGTACCGCCGACGGCAAGATCGATCGAACCGAAATTTAATCCACCGAGTCGCGAAAGAATCATGGAAACGATGGAAATTTACGGTATACCGAAATGTCGAAATCAAGAGGGATTTTTCAGCAATCAGGCTGATGCCCCGAAACAGAGGGAACTCGCTCGGACAATGATTAAAGTTTTTGGAAAAAGTACCAAAGATGAAAAGACGACGGCATTCGCATCGTCGATCCAAGGCGTTACGGGTCTCTCGCGTTGGCGTAAAATGAAATTGAACGAATTTTATCCGTCTCTCTCGAAATCGAAAGACGACGTTGTCAGAGTGACTCTCGCCGGTGGTGACTCGCCGGTGACTGTAACGCCTCTGCTACTACCGCCGACGCAGAAAGAAATTCAAACTTGGCTGAGAGCTCGAGAGTACTTGAGAAAAAAGAATGAAAAACAAGAGGATTCGAGTGTCGTGGAAAAAACGGATTCATCGTTGCAGACATTATTCGAAAACGAGGAGGAGGACGAGGAGGAGGAAGCTAAGAAACATTTGGGAGGAGGTTCGCGCGGACAGATTGAATTCCTTTCCGATACGACGAGAAGCAACGTCGCCAATGAGAATCTCCGCAACACGAAACCGGTGACTCTGGTGAGTCCGTTTCTCCGAGAAATAGCCGCACTCTCGTTACATCCATTTTATTTTTCCATGTTGCAGTATCAATACTTGACCATCATGTGTCTGGAAGTTCACGTGAGAACCCGCGGGCAACTTTTACCCGACGCTCAGTACGATTCTATAGCCGCGATATTTTATTCCGTTCAGAGCGACGTTCCGCCGAGCTCGAATATCAAACCGCTCCAACACGGTGATTATTCGTAAATTATTATTATTATGATTATAATAATTAATTTTCCAATAATTCCAATTGTCTTGTATATCGTTGTATATCGCAGGAGCGATAGTCGTCGCCGATACGGAAAAAGATTTAAATAAAATGCGCTATGCGTACGCGTCGACCGTTCCGTGGACAGTTTCATTCGCTATCAACGAGGAAGCTCTTCTGAATAGCCTGGTGACGTTGATAAGTCGAATCGATCCCGACATTCTTATCGGATGGGAACTCGAAACTTTGTCCTGGGGTTATGTTTTCCAGAGAGCTTCCCACTTGGGGATCAATTTGTCGAAACGAATTTCGAGGATTCGCGCGACTGGGACGGCCCCGGCGGCAGCCCCGGCGACAGCCCCGGCGACAGCCCCGGCGGCGGCACCGGATATCGAAACTTTTGCCCAAATGAAATTGCCGGGTCGTATAGTCATCGATATTTGGCGAATTATGAGACACGAAGCGGGTAATTGTTTATTTAAAAATTTTTTTTTTGAAATTATCGATTCAAGTAAAAGGTAAACGTTTCAGCACTTTTGAGTTACACCTTTGAAAACGTAATTCATCACGTTTTAAACGAGAGAGTACCGTGTCCGTCTTTCAAGATTTTAACCGACTGGTGGGACAAGGAAAAATGGCGAGTCGTCCAACATTACAGTTTGAGAGTTTTGGGAATTTTCCGAATACTCGATCAACTCGATGTAATCGGAAGAACGAGCGAACTCGCCCGTTTGTTCGGAATACAATTCTACGAAGTTCTTTCTCGAGGTTCGCAATTTCGCGTCGAATCTGTGATGCTGAGACTCGCGAAACCATTGAATTACGTACCTGTTTCGCCGTCGCCGCAGCAAAGAGCCTCTATGAGAGCCATGGAAGCGTTGCCTCTGATAATGGAACCCGAATCCATGTTTTACACCGATCCGCTCGTCGTTCTGGATTTTCAGAGTTTATATCCGAGCATAATAATCGCTCATAATTACTGCTTTTCGACGTGTCTCGGTCGAACGGAACACATCGGACAGTGAGCAGCAGCAGCAGCAGCAACGAATACGTTTCGATAATAATATTTTGTACTCGTTTTTTTTTCAATTCTTTCGTTTCTTTACAGACCTGATCCCTTCGAATTCGGAGCTTACACTCTTCGAATGCCAAAAAACACTTGCCTCAAGCTGCGCGGCAAAGTGAATTACGCACCTTGTGGCGTGGCGTACGTCAAACCCGAAGTAAGAATGGGAATTTTACCGAGAATGTTGAAAGAGATATTGGAAACGCGTTTTATGGTTAAAAAAGCGATGAAAGATCACAAACAGGAGGATAAAACGTTACAACGCGCTCTCCATTCCAGGCAACTCGGTCTCAAGTTACTCGCCAATGTTACGTACGGTTACACAGCCGCAAATTTTAGCGGGAGAATGCCGTGCATCGAGGTGCGCTCAAACGATTCATTTGTAAAATTTTTGTTAATAATTTAGGATCGTTGGAATTTTTCGACTTTGGAATTTCAGCTCGGAGACAGCGTGGTAAGCAAATCAAAGGAGACTCTCGAACGTGCCATCAAACTGGTGGAAACGACGCCGAAATGGGGAGCCCGGGTCGTTTACGGTGACACAGATTCTCTCTTTATTCTCGTACCGGGAAAATCAAAAGCCGAGGCCTTTGTAATCGGAAACGAAATTGCCGATGCCGTGACGGCATCGAATCCGCCTCCGATAAAGCTCAAGTTCGAGAAAGTCATGTATCCGGCGATTTTACAGGTAAAAATCATCGCCTCCTCCGAATACAGCTGCGACGAATAACTTGTCTCTGTTGCACAGACAAAAAAACGTTACTGCGGTTACATGTACGAAACAGCCGAGCAAGAAAAGCCGATGTATCTGGCAAAAGGTATCGAGACCGTTCGAAGAGACGGATGTCCAGCAGTTTCCAAGGTAAATCCGTTTCTTTTCCCCCAAACAATCGTCCCCGAAAATCGTGTTAGACGATTGTTGCTTGCGCAGATTCTCGAAAAGAGTCTGAAAATTCTATTCGACACCAAGGATGTTTCGTTGGTGAAAAAATACGTAACGAGACAATTGGACAAAGTGCTGCGTGGCAAGGTTTCGATTCAGGATCTAACGTTCGCCAAGGAATTTCGAGGATTAAAGGGTTACAGTGCGAAAGCCTGCGTCCCGGCTCTCGAATTAACTCGACGCTTGATGCGAAAAGATCCTAGAGCTATTCCCCGTACTAGCGAACGAGTGCGTTACGTCATCGTCGCGGGTCCACCGAATCAGCCGCTGATTCGTTGCGTGAGGACTCCTTGGGAATTGATCGACGATCCTGGTTTGCGCCCAAATGCCGTCTATTACGTAACGAGAGTCATCATTCCGCCGTTGAATCGATGCCTCAATCTCATGGGCGTCGACGTACATTCTTGGTACAGAGAAATGCCGCATCGGCAAATTATCGATAATCCGCTCGGTGACCCAGTCGACAAGCCAAAAGTCACAATTTTTCAATATTTCGGTACCATCGTCTGTGTTTCTTGTGGACAGTCGTCCAACAAGGGAATTTGTACGGAATGCCTGGCTAATACTTCAGACACTTTGGTCGTTATTTACGAAAAAATCAGATGGTTGGCTCGAACCGACGATCAACTTACGGCGGTAACCATTTCTCTCTTGTCTCTCTTTGTCTCTGACCCAGACAACAAAATGGTCGTGTAGAAACTTTTCGTTACAGATGGCTTTTTGTTACAGATTTGCCAATCTTGCGTCGGACAAGCGGACCTAGCTCATTGCGGCTCTCTCGATTGTCCCGTTCTTTATCGAAGGGCTCAATCTCAAAGAGAAATCACTCGAGCTACTCATCTTCGAAATATAATCCAATGCGGAAATAATCTTGATTTTTGATCGTTTCATTCGTCGGTAGAAATATAGCCGACGAAGCCGAGACAATTTATTCTTGATGTCAATTTTTATTTTTTTCATTTTTTTTACCAATGTTTAGAATTTCTCAAACAAATGTATATATGTCATAAACTCATAAAACACATGACACATGTGTGTACATATTTGTCTTCTACGACTTTTGAGTTTGCTTATTATGCAACGCATGATTTTGAAAAAAAAGACAAGACGGGTGGTTGGTTTTTTCTCTTTTCCACACAGATACGTTTTTTTAAATTTTATTTGGCTTTCGACAGTTTCCAGTTTCCAAGAGTTTTAACATCGATTCGGCTATGCGCGATACGGATAACGCAATGATGCGGTTGTAATATCTCAGTCTTATTTATTTATGTTTCATAGTGTAACGAGAAATTGAAAAATACCAACTATTGTTTATTTTGATAAACGAATTCCTTTGGTCGCCATGAAGAATAAATGATGAAAAATATTACTTAATTTTCTCATC
>JABMBT010014542.1:0-15516 GCA_018906895.1 Odontocolon sp. PSUC_FEM 10030002
GTTTTTTTTTTTTGTTATTTATTTTATTTTTTTCATCGAGCAACAACTGAATCGTTCCTACGTTTGTTAAATGTTTCAGAACGTCTACCAGTGACACTCGTCAATCGAACGCCGAGAAGCGCTTACAGTTCGACCGAGGACGAACGTCATCAACGAGACTCTTCGACGTCGATGCACTCCCACGAATTATATTTTCCCGTGGAAATTCCGCACGAGGATGCCCTCGTCGATCACGCGAATCTGAGGCTTCTCGTCGATCCCACGGACACGCGTATCGAAGACGAGAGTCACGATGTATCCGTGTATCGTCTTACAGCGGATTCCCGGCACTTCGTCTCGCGGCAAAGTATCTTACCGGGTGGAAGAGGTCCTCGTTGGATCGAGGTCGATACGACGGAACTCGCGAGATTTTGGCACGAGAATTCCGCGGACAATCATGGATTGGAACTGCGCTTCGAGAGTTCGAGGACCGGAAGAGCTCTCCGAAGCAACGAAAATCAACCCAGCATCCTGCATCCGGCTCTAAACGTATTTTCAACATCGACGTTGTACCCGATGGACAACGACGGCCGAAGTTCCAGACGAAAGCGACGAGCGAGTCCTCAACATCTCATGTCCCTGCACAGAGGACGCAGAACCGAGTGTCGGGGTGACAGCAAAAAATGTTGTCGTCACGAAATGATAGTGACGTTCAAAGACGTTCCGGGATTCGAGTTTATAATTCAACCAAAGAACTTTGACGCGGGTTACTGCAAGGGGAGGTGTCCGCCCCGTTACAATCCCGCTCATCATCACGCTCTTCTCCAGAGTCTCATATGGAAAGAGGACAGACAAAAAGCTCCGCGTCCCTGTTGCGCACCGAGTAAGCTCGACGAGCTTGAGATCTTGTACTTTGACGAGAAAGATAACACCAAACTCAAAGTCTCTGTTTGGAAAAATATGAAAGTATTGGAATGCGCGTGTTCTTAGATTTTTCTTCTTTTTTTTAATATATATCGATGTTCTTCGAGTCCCGCACCAAAGATTTCTTCTTGATTTTCCTTAGGCCCGCGATCAATCGGTGAAATTCCCGCCTTTCCGCGCGTTTGCGCTGAAATTGCGTAATTTTGATAAGGATAGTTTTATACCGTGTCGCAGGCTTCCTTTCTACTAGATGTGTATCTGTTAATTTCTTTTTCTTCCTCTTTGTATCCCCCTCGTGACTGTGATATTAAAATACGAAAATGACTCATATCCCCGTCTACTCGAATGTCGCTGAATGCAATCGGTCTCGCCGATTCATTAAGCACGATTATTATATACCGTTCCGCTATAATTACAGCTACGCTACTTATACTCGTTCCATTACCATCAACCATCGCGTCGTAAATTTGATAGACTTTATCAATCTTTAGCAATCGCTGTCACTGAGTACAATCTCCAGCGGAAAAATGTGAAAAAATATGCAACATAAACATTTCTTTTTTACCAAAAGATAGATTTAATTTATTTTGCATACATATATACGTACATTGTTCATAAATTATTTTCAAGTGACATACGAGTCTTGTGTCGCTATTATTATCGTTTCATCGTAATATTCCAAACGCGTGGAGATCGGTGTCGCGTGGAAAATAAAAAACGAGCAATGTGATGCAACGTGAAAGTGTCTCGTCAATCTCAGGCGTTCTGTGCTGGTGCCATAGAGCTCCGTCATATCTTCTATGGAACTTGAAACACTTATTGTAAATCGGTGGTTATTATATATCTTGCCTGAATATCGTCGCTGTAGTTGTGATTGTCGTTATATATTATTACGTCGTTGTGCGCACACCTACATTTAATAATAATAATAACAAGAATACGCTATATAGTATTGTGACATTTAGCGTCACGTTCTCTGCACGGAGTGGATGCGATCAGGAGGTCGGGTCAACGACTCTGAAACGGCAAACGTTCACTAAGACGAACCCCGCTCAGCGTTAAGAGCGATTAAAATCTATAACTTCTTTAATCGTTTCTCTAAAGTCTGTATTTTCCACACTCTTCAAAGACGCTTTCCCTTTTTTTGCGTCCAGCTCGTCTGGGCTACTTTTCACTCTTGACGGAGATCTCTTCTAAAAGAATAAAAGACCGCACGAGGGATGTCCTCGGTATTCCGTTCGATTTTTTCTCTAATTTACTGTGCCATTATTTTCAAAGCGACCGCACGTTTCATTGTTTACAATAAAACCTCGATTATCCGGACACCGGTTAATCGGGATTTTGCTGCAATTGAATTTCTCCGGTACTCGCTATCCGATGTTGGACTGTTAACTCTGCTATTGATTTTTAAGCGCGAAACTTGGATAAATTTGTGAATCGCGAATGAGATTTTCGGTATGAGCGATATTTTGGCATTACTTGGCGAACCTTAGCTGGAATATTGCGTCGCTTCTCGCCTCTCGCAGCTAATTCTCCGTACTATTTTCAGAATTATTTCGAGTCAATTAATTTTCCGTCTGTTCTATCGATTCTTTGAGTTACGTTTTGTGATATTATATATTGTTAACTACGATTTTAGGACTTCGGTCATTAATGTTAGCATTTGTTGTTCAGTTATGTCTGGTGACATTGGATGAACAACAAATGATTATTGATTATATATTGTTAATTGCTTTACTGCACTCTGGCAAACTGTTCTGTAACATCCATTCGACTCGCTTTCCGCGATAGACCGATTTCGAGTGTACTCTGGAAAAGAAAAAGATTAATTAATTCATTAATTCCCCTAAATTCCGAATTGCTCTAACGGACTCAAAGAATCGTCGAATTTACCATTATTTCATCTTCGCTATAACGTCCTCCTTCTTCTTCACGCTCGTGCCGACTGAAAATACACGCTATTCGTATTTTATATTTGGTATTTCGACTTTCGTGGCGTGAACAGATATAAATTTTCGAAAAGAAATAAAATCGTTCATAAATGCGGGTGCAACCCCATAGCTATATATTTCAGTGAATTTATATTAAATTAACGTGTAATATTATGTATGTACGATCGTCACTCCCGTGTAAACAACATGTAATATAATTTCTCCAATTCCCACGTTGCGCTATGGTCCGCGTTATCTATATATAAACAAGCGCGCACATATTTATTAATTTATTACAATTATAAGCCTCGTATCTCGTCCCTCGTCGCGATGCACGCATTAATCGCTCTAGATCATCGTGTTCTCTCGTTTACTATTACTATGAACTATGACTGATACAACTTGGCCGTTTAACCCGTATTTTTTTGGTTCCTGCATTATTATATTCTACGTGTATATTTTAAGTACGAGTGGAAACTGAATCGATCGCTAGCTAGGAAAACCCAGTTTCCATTGTGAATTACGATACGAAACGCGAGGGAACGGTAAAAGAAAAAACGTGAATTATTGTGACGTGTATTCGAACCCGTACGATTTGCTATCTTCCTTTCCCTTTGTGCGAAGTTACGCTTTGTATTTATATAAAACTGTTTCAACTCACTATACAGTATCCATCCATGACCACGCGTATACTCATTCACGTGCATATCGAGCGATTCACGGCAATGCCGTGCCTCATCTCTCTTTTTAATATGTAAAAAAATTATAACATGCAGAAAAATCTTGCAAGTAACAACGACGACATTATTTTTGTGTAATTATTATACTCGAGGATTCTGTATCAGTTATACACAATGGGCATTTATAGTTTTTTTACACGAGCACCTGACTTTTTGTTCTTACAAAATTGCCCGTATACCTTTACAGACACGTTTATAAGTTCCAGCGCAATTATAGTGTAAAATTACTGAAAAGACATGTTATCCATATGTTTATCGTAATGAATGTATAAATTACAGCAACATTTTTCTCCGTGTAGGAAATTTCTGAATAAAATATGGTATTTTGCAATTTTGTTTGGTTTCATTACGGATTGTTGGATCTTTTTCCTTGTACTTATAGTTCATGAATTTCTTAGAGAAAATTTAATGCAATTGATTTAAACTGCCAGAGCGGTAATACATTCCTTGAAACGAAACCGTATGACTGTCGCACTGTGCGACTCCCCTCTTGTTTTGCTTCATGCAGCAACGATGTTTTCATCCCGTGTCACGGCACCGGCCATCGGCCCGACAGTTCGCGCGCGACTCTCGCACGGTATAGTTGATCGATTCGCTGTCCGTCAAACTGCGCTTGACCCGTCGTATTTCTCCGTATTATATGATCCAAGGAACCGTCGATCCAAGCTACCGTGGGCACACGGTAAAAATCCGCGGTACGTCATTGAGTGACCTTGATGACTTCCCCTAGTAAAGGCGTTAGAGTCATGGATGCGTTCACTGCAATTAATTTTTTACCATTTTTTAGAGAACCAAGGACCTATCTGATCGGAAATTTTCCGTTGATTATGAATAAAAAGGTACTTTTATACGTATTTCGAGGATGCATCTTAAGGGAGAGTATATCAGGTCCAGGTTAAAGTTAACCGGGGTACCAGGATTCCCTAATTTCTGCTAATTAAAGTAGCGACGTGCAACCGACGGCGGGGAATGAGCTGAAGCGACGGCGCGGCGGCACGCGGTGAGTGGGGCAGGCATGAATTGAACGAGCCATGGATAGCTTGATGGCTAGGTAGCATTTTTCAAAAAGGCATCTAAAAGGGTACCTGAATGGTATCGAACGTCCGCCAAAAAGTTATCTATAAGTTGCCACACGTCCAAAAAGTTAACTTTATGACATGGGACAACTTACAGATAACTTTTTGGCGGACATTCGATAACATTTAGGTACCATTTTAGATGACTTTTTGAAAAATGCTACCTGACTAGTAGGTACATCTTTTAGTTCAGACTCAATATCTCAAAAACTAGATGGTCGATCATTCTGAAATTTTTATAGAATGTCCGGGTAGTGCCTGTTTACCGTTTACCGGTTTTTTATGAAAATCTTAAGAATCGTATAAAAACAGTTGGGCAAAACAGGCCAATTGTCAACGTTCGATTTAGGTGATACATGTAAAACGTGCTGATTTCAGTATCAATTATCTCGAGTTTGGAATAGTTAATCTCGTTGAAATTTTACAGACGTTTAGATAAGATTGTAATTAATACGTGTTCAAAGTTTCAAAAAAATGGTAAGAAAGAGCTACCTCGCGATAGCTACCTTAAGATATTATTTTCTGACGACTGAGGAAGAATAAGGTATAGGAAATACCTTAAATCAACGTAAAATGAGAAACTTGAGTACGATTAAATACGCTATAGACACCCTGGAAAGTGTCAAGAAATCAAAAATCGAAGGTACTTCAACCCTAGCAGGTCAAGCGACCGTCGCTTTTGGGCTGATTTACTATACAAACGACCGGAAAACGACAAGTTCTTTTGTCAACGAAAACAAATGCACCTGTAAAATGACTGCATTTTCTTTTGTGTCCCAGTCGCTTTAAGATTTCACTCACTGCAGAAACGACCTCATTAATATTTTTTCACCAGTCCGTTCGTTTTGTGTTTTTGTCCACTGCAGAAATGACTGTAAAGTAAGAATTTCAAGCATTTTTCTCGAATTCGTGGTCGTTTCTGCAGTGGTCAGAACCAAGAAACGACCTAATCGACGAAAAAGACGAGGTCGCTTGTGAGGTGGAAGAAATCTCGAAACGATCGGACTAAAATAAAGAAAAGTCAGGTCATTTTACCTGTCGGTGGCGCGGTAATTTTTGTTGACAAAACGACCGGTCACTTTTTCGGCCGTTTCTGCGGTCGTTGGACCTGCTAGGGAATTTAAATGGATAAAGTAATGCGTTGTTCGTAATCAGCGAAGAATTTTCTATCAGATAGGTCCTTGTTTCTCTAGAAAATCGGAAAACAAAATGTTCGACTCTCCGCGGACGGCCAGATAGCACAACATGAGGACATCCAGAAATTGCAGCATATATAAGCAAAATAACAACAAAACTACGATGAGGGGTAACCCCCCCTATGCTGAAGCTTTGTATGCTGATATTACACAACAATTTTGCTGACAAAATGCTATCTGTGATCGCCTTTACCGGGTGGAAAACACTAGTGTCACTCACTGTACTCCAGACTGAGCGACATACGATATCTACCTTATCTACAACAAATCTACAGTCGAACAAGGCGATGCCCACAATATTCTACTCCCAGCACGCTATCACGCCGAAAATCAAAGCAATAAATGACCCCCACCCTCTTCAATCCTATTCACCTCCGGTGTGTATAATTGAAAAAACAAATTATTAATGATATATTGGACGACATAGAAAAAATACCTACATGTCGGTTCTAAGGAGAAGTCAGGTCAGTTACAATCTATTTTTTCACAGTTGATCACACATTTTTCATGTGTTTTCACTATGTATTCGAAGCGTTAAACACATGTAACCTAAAACTAGGATTTACTAAATTCAATTTATAAAAATTGTATCGATATTTTTTTTTTTAGCAATGGGGTACATTCACCCGCGTGTGGCATATATTCGATGCCAAATGGCAAGATCCGTATCATAGTTCCGTGGTTATTAAAAACCATCTGATGGGTCTTCACAAACCGATATATCATCCGATGGGTCAGTTTTGACCAGCAATAGAATAATCCTCGCACTCCATTAATTGACGAGTAAAATTTAATTTTTAGCTGATTGCGGGGACCACGTGATCGTCATAAACAGCAGAGACATTGCGTTGAGAGGCGACGATTGGACTAAAAGAGTTTATTTCCATCATACCGGCTTCGCCGGTGGTGCCAGTTGGACATTAGCGTGGGAGCTGCACAAGAAAAATCCAACTCTGGTAGTTTTTAAATAACAACTAGGATAAAACACATGCGCAATCGCGCACGATATCAGTCCAATAGCGCTGCAGCAGCTATAACTAAATTAGATTTTATATCTTATTAACCCTTCTTCTTATACGTCAATTTTGACACCAAACTGAACTTGTTGACAATGACTTTCTCGGCAACCAATCACAGGACAAATAAAACGACAACAATCAATTCGATATTACGACAACAATCAATTTGATATTACGACAACAATCAATTCAATATTCTGACAACAGTCCTTTCGATATATCAAGATATATCGTTACACAGGAACTCTTTAGAGGGTGACTTTAGCACAAATCCTACGAAAGGAAAATAATTTACTTCAATTTTATTATTATTTTACAGGTTGTCAAAAAAGCGGTTTACAGAGCCATGAAGGGAACGCTGCAACGACGATACACGATGGAACGTTTGCACATATTCCCGGACGATAAAGTACCCGAAGACCTTCTAGCTAACGTTAGCAATCAGATAAAGCAGCTGAGGCCAGTTCCCGTTCGTCTTGATCACATACCGCCGGAGGCGATAGAACAGTTCCCAAGAGTCATAAAATATCCCCAGGACTATATAAAATATGTAAAACCGCAATAAATGTTATTGTACGTCATCGTTATTTGTATTATATAAAATAATAATTAATTTCGTTTACAGTAGATATCGAAGCACAATAAATTCTTTGATATCCTGAATTTCATTCATGAACTTCAATTTTTTTGGCATTTTCTTTTTAAAGTGTTCTAAATATTATCTTGAAAAAAAAATTGCATTTTTTTTTAATACTTACGTTACATTTTTTTGAATACAAATCAGTCAAAGTTTATAAATTGTTTCTGCGTATTTTCGTGGATTATAATTATCAATTAAATAACGCCAGCTTGTAATTGGAGAAAAACAATACTTGTTGACAAAAAGTTTTGGCCGCTTCCGGCACCTCACGCGGGAAGAGTTTCGTTTCTGCTAATTCCGTTTCTAACCTCAAAAAAAGAAACAAGTATGAAATTTGTGAGAATGACGAGAAATCCGGTAAATTAATTATTTTTGAGACATTAAAGATTCAGTTTTAAACGAGAGCTGATTTTCATATCGCCGAAGAATGAAGCTGAATCGGATTAATGATTTGAGGCGTGTCATTCGTTTACAAAGAAATTATTGCACTAAAGACTACGGAGAACGGCTAACCGGTATTTTTTTTATTTTTTTTTATTCCACATATTCTCGATTTTTGTAGTAATAATACTTGTCTTTGTTTCAAGACTTTCCCAATACATGTACTGTAAATGCCAATCGCTGGTACACACTCTGGGAAGCACAAAAATATTTTCAACCCAAAGACGACTCCACGGAAGTTTTCAAGATGATCTTGCCTCCGCCGAACGTTACCGGAGTTTTGCATCTCGGCCATGCTTTGACTTGTACAGTTCAAGACGTTTTAGCACGATGGTGAGTCTACGACGCTGCTGAAAATCATCGATTAATTTTAAGATTCGTAATTCTTTTTTTGTCGATATATATGTAATTTTTCTCTATATATTGTTGTACCCTGGAAAATTATTCCGTCTTCGGAATTCATTTTTGATAACGTTTCACAATAAAATCGGAAGGCAGCATTCTTGCAGTGTCGCAAGCGGCACGTGCAAGACTGTGCAATCATAGAATCTTGCAACAGAACGTTGAATCTGTAGTTGAGCGTATCGGCGTGGCCAGTACGGAGTGACTCGGCACCCGAAAACTGCTAACGTGTCTTCCTCGAGGAAGTTGTTGGTGAACGATAAAATGGACAGTCTCTATTGACAAGCGAAAAATAACAGTTTTTCTTGTTTTACCAAGAGCTACTTGAATTTATACTTCACAATAATATTGTAATCATTTTCAATTACTTTCCCTTAAATAAACTTGAACGTTATTCACTTCACCAACTCGAGTTCCAACTCCTTGCTGGCAAAGATCCCTGATAAAACATCTAAATAATTATTTTGTCTCCCCCTTGAACCAGGATTACGACAATATATAGATATACATTGTTCGTATCAACCAAGTTTTGATATCATGCAAAAACTATTTTTCATTTTGACACTAATGTGATCGTAAAGCGATAGTCGTACTTCCTTGAAAATTGTTAACGATTCACTATCATGATCTCAGTCATGCTTTTAGAAGGCATTTTGACAATTTAATTGGATCTAGTATCGATTTTCCTCATCAGGCACAGGATGAAAAACGATTCAGTTCTCTGGGTACCCGGTCTGGATCACGCGGGAATAGCGACTCAAGCCGTCGTCGAAAAATTTTTAAACAGGACGGAAGGAATCGGTAGATACGATCTTGGGAAAGAGGAATTTATGTGTCGCATGAGAGAGTGGAAGGAAGAAAAGGGAGATGGAATAAGGAATCAATTGAAAGTTCTCGGCGCCAGTTTAGATTGGAACAGAGAATTTTTTACAATGAGCAAGGTATTTATCGAACTGAAAATACGATATTCGTCAGCGCAAAGTATCGCGCGAATTGACGTGTGAATTGATTCTATGTCGGCAGGAGCACAACGAGGCTGTAACGGAAGCATTTATAATTCTGAGTCAACGGAATCTTTTGTACAGGAGCAAAGCTTTGATCAATTGGTCGCCGACTTTGAACAGCGCTATATCCGATATGGAAGTAGAATACGTGAAAGTTACTAAAAAAACGGAAATTTCGGTTCCCGGATATGATAAGAAAGTTCCTTTCGGACAGATCGCCGAAATTGGTTTTAAGTTGGAAAACTCTGGTAAGCGGAGATTCGACCGTTTCGAGGGGAATTCATTTTTAAGGGTTTTCGGTGCTGTAAAACCTTGATTGTCCGGACCTCGGTTAATCGGAGCTTTACTGTATTTTTGTTTGGTACAAATAAATGAATTGATTTGCAGAGGAAGAAATAGTGATTGCAACGACGAGAGTGGAAACGATGCTGGGCGATGTCGCTATCGCTGTTCATCCGGAGGATCCCAGATATTCTAGTTACATCGGTCGACGAGTCTGGCATCCTCTTAGACAAGTTTTTATACCAATTATTCAGGATCCTATTGCGAAGATGGATTTTGGTACAGGAGCCGTGAAAATTACACCGGCTCACGATCATGCGGATCTTGCGGTCGCAAAGCGGCACAAACTGGAAATAATTGACGTCATCGAAAATGATGGAAAAATGTCTGCTAATGCCAAATCGTTTCGAGTGAGTATTATCAACGGCGAAACAGAATAATGCGTCCATTTCTCTGGCTGAAATACCAAGTAGCAAAGAATATTAAGTAAATAGAAAACCGTACTCACAATTATTTAAACCGGCAAATTACAAAATTTAGGTATCTAGTTAAAATCTTATTTTATTATTTTGATGTCGTCTTATACATTTTTGTATCATTTTCTATCTGGAATTTCAACTGGAAGCGAACGTGAACATCATAGAAATTAAAAATACTTAGGATCTTCCCAGGTTTATAGCACGTCATGAAATTTTAAAAGTATTGACTACTGAAGGAGCCTTGAGGGACTTAAAAAATCACGAGATGTTGGTGCCCGTGTGTTCGCGATCCGGAGATGTCGTCGAATATCTTATAAGGGAACAGTGGTTTATGAAGACCAAAGAAATGGCTGACCGCGCTGCTGAAACAGTGAAAAATCGTTCACTAAAAATCGATCCACCAGAATGGTCGGAACTGTGGTGCGACTGGCTTGGAAGCAACAGGTGCGAACTTTATTTATTTTTTTTTCTACTTTTTGTCATTTAATCATTTAATTTGATTCAATCATTTCGATCATAATTGGCATATTGGCAGAGACTGGTGCGTATCTCGTCAGATCTGGTGGGGTCATAGAATTCCAGCTTATCGTTACGACGACGGCTCGACTGCTGGCTCTTGGATAATCGCACGGTCCGAGGAAGAAGCTCGACGACGGTTAGAGAGCGAAAACCAGAAAAAGGATTTAAAGTTGGAGCAGGACCAGGATGTTCTTGATACATGGTTCTCGTCGGCTCTTCTTCCACTCTCCGCGATGGGCTGGCCCAATCGAGTTAAGAGAAAATTTGATTCTCTCATCTCACAGAAAATTACTATCCATTTTTCCCGAAGATGACTCGATGGAATTTACTCAATTGATAGAAATCTGCATGCTTCATTAAGTAATCCACAATAACGAGACGCCTTTGTAAAAATGACAATTACAAATTTTAAGCGGGATGGGATCATGTGGGTTTTGTTTTACATTCGACATTCATTCGAGACATGTTTCTTACATTTTCCCATCGAATTGCAGGAATTCACGAAATATTACCCCTTGAGTGTAATGGAGACCGGACATGATATAATATTTCTCTGGGTCGCCAGGATGGTTATGCTAGGACTAGAGTTAACAAATACTCTTCCTTTCAAGGTACAAAAACAGTCTTGGCTCGAGCAGCTAAAGTCACCAGTGAATGAACAGTCACGAGTAATTTAACATTTTCGTAGATTGTAGATCACTTTCGATTGAATCGCTGCATTTTCCAGAATTTGATCAAAGTTTGATGTATTAATTATCAACAGAAATATACAGAAATTTCATTAATACATCGGTATCTCGTAAAAGAAAGATTTTCAAATGTTCATTCACTGGATTTGGCGACTTGACTCTACTTCATTTTTTTTACTGGAGGAAAATTATTTGTTGTACACATATTTATCACAGGAAGTATTGCTTCACGGAGTTCTGTGCGACGGTGAAGGAAAGAAAATGTCCAAGAGTCGTGGCAACGTTATTAAACCGGAACACATAATCAATGGAATTTCTCTGGAAGATTTGAATGCTGATGTTGAAGAGAGTTTTAAATCTGGAATTCTCAGCAGCGGAGAACTCAGCAGAAGTCTCGCAGTCAACCGCAAAATGTTTCCCACTGGCATACCTGAATGCGGTGTCGACGCATTGCGTCTTACTCTTTGCGCGCACAATATTAAAAGTACGTTATCCTTTGAATTTTTCCAATGCTTGGTATACCTTTCGTTTGATCGTCTTTCAACCGTATTTGCAGATACTCGCATCAGCTTCAACGCCATTGAGTGTCAAACAAATAAACATTTTTGCAACAAGATCTGGCAAGCAACCAAGTACGTGTTGATGATGACGGACGATAAACCTCTGGAGAAACCGAAACGATTCACCCCGATCGATCGATGGATCCTCAGTAGATTGTCCGTCATGGTGGCTAAAGTTAACGATGCTCTTGAGGATAGACTTTTTTACAAAGCAGTCTTGGCTATAAAACAATTTTTTCACTACGAATTTTGTGACTTTTACTTGGTAACGATTCAGAAATTGTATTAGTAAAAAAATCAATTTTTTGCGATAATTATACAGACAGCATTAAATTGGAGTCATGTTTACTTCAGATTGTGAAATCTTTCAGAAAATAACGAGAAAATATCTGTCAGCATAATTGTCGCATAAAATGTAAAACGTGCCAATTAGGCGTATGAAATAATATCAAATGTACAATTCGATCTATGTTGTTGAAAATTCAGGAAGCGACAAAACCGGCCTTCAAGAGTGAGCAAGAAGATATTGTACACTGTCATAGGTACAGCCTTACAAGATGTCTGGAAACTTCGCTGAGAGTTCTAGCACCGATAATGCCTTACCTGAGCGACGAGCTGTATTCGAGATGCGCGCAAAAATTGCCCGATACGTTCCTATCGGTGCCTTCGTTAATGGAAGCTCCTTATCCAACATGCACCGGGGAGTTGGAAGCATTTAGAGATGTTGATCTCGAAAAACGATTCGATCGACTTTTGAATGTCGTTTCCGCAATCAGAAATATTTTGCCTCAAATCAACAGGAAATCCGAGTTTCAAGGTATTATCCGAATGATGTATTGGCATTTTTTTTTCTACACAAATGCTGATTAATTTTGCTGATTCTTAAATGTATTTGTCGACAGTGCACGTTGTGACAGATAGCGTGCAAGACTTGGAAAGTTTCACGGAGAATCTAAACCTCTTGACCGCTGCAACGAGGATAGGAAATATAAAAATATTACCTGCATCTGAATATCAAACGAGGGAGGACAGCCTGCTCTGCACTATCGTTAATCTCCAATGTCGCGTGTTTCTTACTTTTAATAATAAGACAGATATAGACCTAGTAAAGGAAAATTTGGATAAGAGGCGACTGCAAAGTGAAAAGAAATTGATAGCGCTGTTGAAGAGAACATCTTTGCCGAAATACATGGCCAAAAATGAAGGAGAAAAGTACCGAGATCAAGAAAAGGTAATGGCGAGAACACACAGGAAAGTTTCGCGTAAAATCAAAGCGTCGTCGATTACCTAAATCGTTCATTGATTCTTTATTGCAGATTAAATCTCTACAACAAGAATTGGAATATTATCCAACATTTGTATAAATCAGAACATGTACAAAATGAAGACATTGATCGATACGATGTTGAGCGAGACGTGAGTACAAATATAAAAAAAATTTCGAATCTATTTATTGTCAATTTCCATATCTTCCTCGTTATCTTCACCGTTCGTATCATTTTCCGAATCGTCATCGTCATCGTCGTTTGCAGAATCTGAGCTTTCCGAATCCAGCCAGACTTGCGACGAAAGATCATCCTTCGCTATAGTTTTCCACTCGTCCAACTTTCGGGTGTCTGAAACAAAATATAATTTTGATATTTACGTAGAGTCGAAGGATGCGATATGCAAAGAAATATTAAGGGGCATTACCTAGGGAATAAAAATCGTTGAGAGTGTATTGCTTATCACCGTCCTCGAACATTCCACCGTACAAGTAGAGCACGCTGTTCTTTATAGCGAGTCCCGGATTTATACGCGGAGATGGTACGAACACATTGTCCGCTTTTGTTTGAGACGCACTTGCTGCGGATGATGCGAGAGCAGGCCCGACAGTCATCTGTTGATTATATAGAAAAAATTACAGAAACGGGTTTAATTAAAACGTTAAGTCGAATCGTGAGTCTTCAGAGCCATATTCACTTTTTTTTGTTAGTTGCTAATAACTAAACATTATTACAAAAGTCAAAGACATCGGTTCTAAAATGTTACATACAAATTTTTACAAGCGATTTCTTCGTAATTAAAAATTACAACCAGGGTTTTTATTTTCTAAATCTAGAAATTTCTTAACATTTCTTACGGTATTAATTGAATAATGTGTAGTCAAAAAATGGGAAGAAATTGAATTTTTGCTCTTCCACTTACCGTAAAAATTCCATCGTCGTCCGTGAGGACAGCTGGCTCAGCGGGAGCTGTATCCCGAACTATCATTGTCGTCGCATCGTCTTCGGGTTCATCCTCGTCTTCCGATCCACTCGCCAATTCGTCGCTCTCGTCTTTTTGCTTTCTTCTTCGACGTCTCGCTGCTGTGGGTTCCTTTTTCCCACTGACGTTAACCGATCGCCATTGATATTTTTCCAGATCGAGGGCTAGCAGTTGATTGAAAAATGTTCCATCAAGTTCCTCCTCGTCCTCGACTTCGTCGTAAACGCCGCCGAACATGTAGGCCAGACTCGGCTGAACGAGAATCGCCGAAGCGCTGCAACGCGGCGAGACTGTTACGCCAGTCTGTTTCACCGACGTCCATTTCCACTTGAGACCGGTCTGATCGTTCTCTGAATCACGAAGACAACATGTTTGAAAACACGTTTTTTTTGTTTTTCCTTCTTTCACTTACTTTCCGGACCCAATATGAACATGTCTGTGTGCACATGACCCTTGTCCACGTCCTTTTTAATTCTCTCCTTGCTGTAGCCGCCGTAAACGAGTATCTTGTTATCCGGTGTGGGGAGGACGATGCATCCGGAGCGAGGTGCAGGAATATTCCCCGAAATCTCGATTTTATTCCACTGATACGCGGTCATATCGAATATATGAACATCGTTGAAATATTTGTAGTCCCGGAGATTGTCGTGAAAGCCACCAAAAATGATTAATTGTTTCTTCGCGTACGCCATTCTGTGACCGCTCCTTGGAGAAGGGCCTCCTGGTGCCCTGGTCAGCGTCGAATACGCAAAATATAATTTTGTTTTTCAATTTTAAAAACGCATCTTGATTATCAAAACCAAACGTTGCAACCAGAACTCACGTTATCTTTTCCCATTTTTTTTCTCCGATGTGATAGACCCATAAATCTCTATAATGATAGAACTGTGACTCGGACGGACTGGAAAATTCGCCACCAAAGACCCAAAGCTCTCCTTTGTTCGTCGGAGTTGCGATTGCTTGATGTCCGCATCTCGGCGGTGGAGCACCAGGCGCTTTCACGACGGTCCATTCTTTTTTTGTTAAATTATAGAAGAACATGTCTCCGTAAACTACCGTCTGCAATTTAAAACATAAATCGGCCATTCGCATCCATTTCGTTTTTTGGAGCGGTAACTCTCAATTACGTTTCGCTTCCAGTGCCTTTAATTCTAATTTATAAATGCATTTATTTATCCATTACTTTGTCCCTTTTATAATTTTCAAAAAGCAATCCGAACGTATTACAGACGGACCTCGATTTAAGGGAACTAAATTTTACGGAAAATACCCATTTTTCAGCTCTCCCATAATCGGGCCCTTAATATAATACCATAATATAGTATCAAATAATCATATACCACCACGTAAAAACGATTTTCCGTGTCCCCCACAAGCAACCACAATTT